>VWZS01003242.1:199467-280296 GCA_013397075.1 Rhabdornis inornatus | reverse complement strand
TTTGCTTTTTTTTTTCCCCCTAAGTGCTGATTGAAATTAAGTTTCATAGAATCATCCTGGAATCACATCTAGCCTACATGATCCATCCTTCCATGGTCCATGAAAGAATGTGCTGTTTTTTCCAGTTCTTTGTTTACTGCCAGATTACTCAGATTCAGACACCTGCTTTTGACCTAATACTTCTCACTGGTAAGAAAGATCTTACAGTACTCACATGACTAATTTTCTACATGATCAAAATTATTTCTTGATATATTTCTAAATAGTTCCTCTGCAGCTTAGGCTCTTAAACTCCTCTAAAGAGCTCCCCAACTCATATTTTTCGGGTAATTTTGGACACTTTCTTTAGCCAAAGTAAACAACTGTCAAGTCATATTTGCTTTAATTTAGACCTTGCTTTTTTTTTCCCTCCTTCATTCCACTCAGCCCTTGTTTTCTACCCAAAAACGATAAAGTTGCTCAGTACACCTGTTCTGCAGCTGTAGGAATCTATTTCCTTTTACCTGTTGAGAGAAGTACTTGGAGCTGCAGCCCTAGGGCAAGGGAATATGGCAGAATCTCTTCCTATGTCAATCTTTCCTGCAATTAATCTTTTTTTTTCCCTCTTTATTTATTTCCGTCTCATACTTTCCTTCTACTGTCTTTTCCCGAAGAGGAGATGAACACAGGATTTTTCCCACTGTGCTTTCTTCAGAGTCTGTCCACTGAAGGAAGGCTTGGAATGGTACAACCTCATGGATATGGGTGATGATGAAGTTGTTTCTAATTTTTAATAGTTACATCTTGTTTTGTTTTTCTTTTTTTTCATCTTTAATTCTACAAAGTCTTACTGCCTGAAAGTCAAAGAGATGGATGATGAAGAATACAGCTGCATTGTAAGTATCAGTACAATTGCAAAAGCACTCTTGTGCCTGTCAGTACCCAAACTAGTGAATGCATTCTAAGGGGTAACATACATTTGTTCTTAATGTGAAATTAGGAAATAGGGGATCCTTAAATGCTACCTGGGGAGCACTGCAGCTTGTTTGCTCAGTGGTTGCCTTTCTCAGTGTTTAAGTACTGTTAGGTTATGTAAGGAAGATTAAGGTGTTGTCTTCACAGATTCCATTTCTGTGTAGTGTACAGCTTATCGTTAATTCTGGACTTGTTTCTGAGAAATGGAGATTTAGCCTCTCTGCAGCAAAATGCATGTGAAACTGCATTTATAAGTGAAGAAAATTGATTAAAAGATCTCTCTTAACAATAGAGGGTTTATAGTTAAGAGTTTTAGGACTTTAATCCTTAACAGCTCTGTTTAAAATAGCTGAAGGTATCCCATAAATTCCCTGTTTCCCTGCATAAAAGTAACATCTTTTTGTATCCTAGGTATCAGTCTCAGAGCAGGCATTTAATTTTTTTTGAATGCCTAGTTCCCAAGTGCCAGGAAGCAATCAAACTCCTAACACAATCTTTCATTATATGTTTCCTTCTAAATGGGAGGGAAAGAATCCCAGTCTTGCCCAGCAGAGTGACATCTTTGAGTTTTGGCGCCTGCAGTGTGTGCTGGGGAGCCTTAGTCTGTGGCACAGATTTTTCTGTATGTTATGTTTACAGGTGCAAGGGAAGGATGTTTCATTCCTGACAGACCTAACCCCTTTCCAGACTTTTGCAGGACCATATATAAATCCCTTCCTGTTGGTTTCCAGCATTGTGTCTGGATGGTTGTAGATACCAGAGCATTCCCTGTGTAGATATGTTAATTCGTTATGCAATCCACACAGGGCAAACCTTACACAGGAGGGCAGAATTTTTGTGTGCTTGATATAAACTTGTTTGTTCTTAATGCCTGTCTTACTAGTCCAGGTAAGAAGCCATGCCATCTCTTCATGCTGGGCTGAAAAGGTGCCTGTCCTTTTGTATTTGCTTAGTAGTGATGCTTTTCTTTTCCATGGTTGGTGTATGTTTGGCCTTCAGAGTGGCCCCACTGACTGCCAGTTTTTACACAGCTCAGTGTTCCTCATGGTTCCTGCTTCCTGACAGCAGTTCCCATGTGCTGAGAGATCTGTAATAACCCAAGGCCATTGTGAGTCCTCATTGGTAGGCAGACTGTGCACAAGCACTGTTGTGGGAGTCTCTAAAATGGCACCATGTTTTCGGTAGGCTCTGGGTGAGCCTCTCTACCGGGTCAACACTGGGAACTACGAGTACCGCCTCATCCTGCGCTGCCGTCAGGAGGCTCGCACGCGCTTTGCCAAGATGAGGAAGGACGTGCTAGAGAAAATAGAGCTCCTGGACCAGAAACATGGTGAGTGCCACTGCTGAGTTTAGCAGACATAACTTTGGCCTTTGTGTTCGCCTTTGTGTTCCTCCTTTGTCTCAGCTCAGAAGACGGCTCAGTTCTTCTTTGCTGAAGAACTGTTTTGTGGCTGTACCCGAGACATCAGCTCTGAGGGGCCAAAGGGGATTAATGTGTAGGAGATGGTATCTAACACTGGTTAGGGAGGCTTGATCACAGCCTTCACACTGTTGAGGAAGGGAATTTTCACACTTCCCCCCCCCCCATCTCATGTCTCCACTACAGTGCAGGACATCGTGTTCCAGCTCCAGCGTTTTGTCTCCACAATGTCCAAGTACTACGATGACTGCTATGCCGTGCTCCGGGATGCGGATGTCTTTCCCATCGAGGTGGACCTTGCCCGCACCACTCTCAGCTATGGGCAGAAGGACACATATGCAGATGGGGCGGAAGAAGAAGGAGAAAACGAGAGAGAGGCTAGTGGGAGGGAGGATGCAAATGGAGAGAAGCTCATTGATGATGCCTGAGTATATCAGCATGGCCAGAGGGAGGACTTTGCAGACCTACAAAAACATGTATTTCACGTGGCCATTCCATGATTTCTCTGTGTGTCCAGCCTGGGATTCCTCCTCTGCTTTGGGTGGGGTAGCTGGTTGGATTGGGACCAACCTCTGCTTTCCTCTCTTTTCCTTTGCTTGTTTCCCTGGATATTCTTTTTGCCCCTGGAGACTTCTGCTATCCAGAACTGGATACTGGATACTGCGGTGTGGGGAGGAAAAGCCACTCCCACACCACCTTGTGCCTCTGTGCAGCGAGCACGTGGGCAGCACCACTCCCCTCTGGCACACGGAAGTGGTTAACGGTTTGGAGGTGATTACAAATGGTGAGAACTGCCCCCTTCCGTCCTCCCCTTGTGCTATGGAGAAATGTTAGCATCACTGCTTGCTGTCTTCAAGCTCCTTCCGAGGATCCACCTTAGGACCATGATGGAAATGCCCCATCTTTAAACTAGAAAGGAGACACAAAGCTTTGTGGAGGGAGGAAGACATGCTCTTTAGGCAGAGGCTTCGGGATTTTTTTAGTGTAAAGAATCACTAGTGTGCTCTCCTCTCTGCAACACAACAACTATTTTGTGCTGCCTCTGGGCCAGCCAGCAGCAGTAGTAACTATCTTCCCATTCTCTAGCACAAGGGAAGGGGGAAAAGGAAAGCTGAAGTAAGTGAGAGTGCGTCTTTCCTCCTTCCTTTTCTCTTCCCCTCCCTCCATCCCTGTGGGCCAATCCGAGATGCAGATGGCACTTTCTCTGTTAGTGGGCAGCACAACTGCCAGGAGTGGTGTGCTTCCTGGGGCAGGGGTTTTGACTTCTCTGTCGTTACATTCTAGTGGTTGTGGGAAAAGTTATTTAAGGGCATTAATTTATGATCAAGATTTTTTTTTTTTTTTAATTGTGTTTCTCTGATTGTTTTTGGAGCTTCTTCATCTTTGTGGGTGCTTGGAAAAATGCCATCCATGGTCAAGTTGCTCTGGAGAATTGAAACAGACTGATGTAGTGAGTATTGCCTGTAATAAAGAAATATGTGACATTTCATTTCATGTCCTTCATGCCTTTCCTGTAAGAGATTTGTTTGCTTATCATCCACTGGTTTTAATATTATATTATAATCTTGGGAAGATGGGTGTCATGTGCTGGCCATTTTTTTCTTCCCATACATAATCTCGATACCAAGCTGTGATGGTCAATGCAGCATGGATTTCCACAGGAAGAGAGTTATAAATGCTGTAGCAAGGCCAGTTCTCCAGTAGTACCAGCTTCTCTGCATTTTAGCTTCCCAGGGGAACAACAGCCTTTTAAAGGCCATCAGGTGCCTCAGTCCTGCCAAGGTGGCATCCCTGTGCCCCTCCAGGGCCAGCTTCTCCACGCAGCTCAGCTGTTGCATCACAAGCTTCAGCTGATGCTTAAGTCCGTGATCCTCTTTCAGAGTTGGTTGTTGTGCCAAGACACGGAGCAGTTGAGAGGAACTGAAAATGCTTCAGCAGAGTCTGCCTGAAAGCCATTGAGGCAAAGTGTAAAGCAGCATAGCTGGGTTTTTCAGGAAGAGGTCTGAGAATCTTGCAGCACTGTCTGTAGTGAGATCTCATACCCTAAGGGCTTTTATGAAAAAAATTTGAGAGCGGGAGGCTTAGTGGGAAATGTTGACTTGTGACAGGGAAACAGAGGGAACATTGTTCTAGTGACTGGCCTGGCTGACAAGGGCAGTTGTTTTCATGCTGTGGACCTTGGACCTCTGGCAAGTTGTGAGCTCCTTCTTGGAGGGCATAGTAGTGAATAAGGGAAACACAGCCTGGGGTTACTGGGGAAAGAGCTGCAGAGCAACTTGGTTGAGCAGAAACAGTGATCTTGCCTTGTGGGGAGGGAAAACAAGCTTCGAGAGCACCGGATGACAGCCTGCAGGGCCCCAGCACCCTTGCTGCTGCTCTCATTCTCCAAGTGGTTTCCGTCTGGGGGTTGTTATGGGGTTTAGTCTTGTTTGGGATATTGCTAAGTGAGTTTGAATAGGAAAAAGCCTGAAGTCACCACTATGACTGGCTTGAAATCATATCTAACAGAGGTGTTAGCTATGGTGGGACAGAGTACAGCCTCGTGGTTTACCTTCTCCCCTCCAATTTCCAGTTCTTCTGTCTCTTCTTAAACTGATATTCTTCAACAGAATATTTTGCTCATCATTTACTGCTGTTTTTGTTTGGGAGCACCTAGAATGCCCCCAATGAATTAATTCCTTCATGTCCCCACTCCCCTGCTGTGTTTAAATGGCTTTATGGATCCTGCAGACTCTGCCAACTACCCATAAATTTGTAGTCAGTCTGGTCTGGAATGAAACACAAATTTTGGTGGTCCCACGAGCTGCCTTCCCTGTAGCCCTCTGCTTATTTTTTGATCCCTTGTTATAGTCACAGGTTCCCCCAGGGTTCTGAGGTGAAGCAGTTCAGGAAACCGGAAGAAAGAGCTTTGGCCAGGGGTGTTTATAAAAGATCCAGTCTTAAAGCAGATTAGAAGTGTTTTAAGCATGCCAGGGAAGGTTGTCCTCTCTGAATCTAGAAATCCACCACTGCAGCGGGGGGTGAGGGGGTCAGGCCTGCCTTACCACGTGCTCCAACACTGTTGTTAGCAGCACTCAGGGACTGGGGCTTGTCCTTCTGCCTTACCTTTGATTCCTTTATGTAAGGAGGTTTTCTTTATTTAAGAGGAAAACACAGGCATGTCTGGTGCCATTCCTGCTCAATGGATAATCAGCTGGGACATGGTAATTTACCTGTCTTGAAACCCCCACCCCCACAGGGGCCAAGTTGTTCCCTTCACACGTCAACGGGACTCACTTGAGCCTTGATAAAGCTGGCTTGGTGCTATTCCTGTCAGCGAGGCTCCGTACTGTGGCTGCACACCTAATGGCATTAGCCTTTCTTAGGTGTCTTCTTCTTGTACCTCAGCAGCAGCCTCTAACTCAGCGCTTCCCTACTTGGGGAAGCAGCATTAGGTGTCACTGCCCTGGCTTTACCGTCCACAAAAGATGTGCCAGGCAGAGGTGGTTGGAGCTGGTGGCCTCCTGGTTTGGCAGTGCCCCAGGGAGGTGTTTCAGAGAGCCTGGTGTCTACCCCCATGCTGATGGCCCCTGGAGATGGCCGGGTGGTAGCTGTGAGTTACACCACCTCCTAAACATGCTGCCAGTGAGACGGACACTATCCGGACCGTGGAAGTGGGGTGAAGGAAACACTGACACCAGAACAGAGCGTACCAGATCTGATTACAAAGAGTCTCTAATTATTTGTGTTCTGTATTGTGACAATGCAGAAGGAAAAGGAGAGTCCTTGGCAGCCTTTTCAGAAGACTTTCTCCAGGGCTGGTTTGAAAGTGAGGAAAGAAAATTATTATTTTTTTCTTTTTGGTGTTTGGGCTGCTGTGAGCCTGTGTTGTACCAGCACGGGTGCAGGATGCAAGTAGACATATCACTGGGTAGGTTGTGGACATATGTACATAAGGACCAGCTATTCTTATACCTCTCCCTCTCATTTCTTACATCAGCCTTTGTCCCAGCTTTCTGCTTCCCGCAGCCCATCTACCCTCCCATGCTGAGGTACTTGCAAACAAGGCCAGTTTTATACATCCCTGTGCTCTGCCCTGGCTAGAAACTGTCCCTCTCCACCATCTGGTCAGCGTTGCAGCCGTCTCGTGCTGACACCTCCCCATCCCCTGCGGGACAGCCGCCTCCCTCCCCTCTCTGCTCCTCTGCCACGTGGTTGGCCTCCTCGTTGGCCACCACCACGGCGTTGTCAGTGCTGTGGGCTGGCTGGTGGTTGTCGCTGCTGTGCTCCTCGGCTTCCTGCACGTCAGACTCTGCTTCCTCAGTGTCGCTCCCACCTCCCGCAGAGGGGTTGTTCTCTGGGGGAGGCTCTTTCTTCCCTCGGTTGAGGCAGCAGTAGCTGGCAACACCCAGGAAGAGAGCGGAGAGCACAACCTCTGAGCCCGCCAGGTAGAAGATCACCTCATAGTTCTTGAGAGCATCAACCAGGCGGCCTGATGATTGGAGAAGACATGAGATGGTTAAATTCAGATTGTGTACTCCTGCATGGACAGCCCAGTGCAGGTGGGCAACACCCGCATTTGGCTGAGGACCCATTCCTCAAGGGAAGAGCAAGAAGCCTGAATATCTAAAAATCACCCTGGGAAAGAGCTGTACTTCCAGGGAAAGCACAGCAACAGTGCATGTTTGGTGTTTTCCCTTGTTTGGATGAGCTTAAATAATTATGACGCCCTCATGTTAGGGTCCCACTTCATGGTGGGCCATCTTCTACTTGCCAAGGTGGGAAAAGCCTCTCATGATTTGGATTGGCCAGTCTCAGAAAAGAAAGTTTGAGAGGTATTGCTATTATGTCAGGAAAACATTCTGAAGGGAAGAACTATTTTTCTTTGGCAGAGAAATCCCTTTGGTTGGCCCACACTTGATGATTTCTGTGCCAGAGATATTCTCAATATATTTTCTGAATCCACTGGGGCTGGCAATAGGGGAAGAGTTCCCAGTCCTTGGTGCTGGGGAGCATGAAAAGCTGGCTTGCTGCAGCTAGGATGCAGCAGCCATGGAACTGCGCTCTTCATCCCGGTCTCGCATGCTCCCAAATGCATGTGACCCCCAGTCCCTGCTGTGCCACAGTGCATGCCCTGAAACCAGTCCCAGGACATGCTGAGGTGCCTCCCAGAGCAGTCATGGGAGGCACGTGGTGAATTCCTCTGCAGGTGAATGTGCCCCTGTTCAGCCAAGCCGGATGGGGAACGAGGAGCCTGCGTGTCCCAGCGTGCGTGTGTGTGCATGTGTGTGTGTGCAGCTTATCCTGTGCCAAAACCCCTCGGCCCCACGGAGCGGGAAGCAGCTCAGGAGGATTACACCAAACAAAGCCACTTTGTTCAGCCCCCTTCTCCCAGCTGAGCACTGTTCTCCCTGAGATCAAGCCATCAGGACTGTCAGGGCCCTTGAGCTTCCTGCACCAGCCCCCAGCACACCTTGGTTGCCCCCAACATGATTCTTTGGTGGCCCTGCACTGTCTGTGTGCCATTATACACAGCACCAAGGTATAGCTGAACTGAGGCAGGAGGGCTGAGGGATGTCCCTTGTTAGCACCCCACTGGTGTGCCTTGCTCCTTGGAGCAAGGTGCTGTTAAATCCCACTCTCCCCCAGTGATCTCTCTACAGCTGCCTCCAAGACATATTTCTTGACCCTCCCTGGCTGGGGACTGCTGACTGCCCCACAGGTTATAAAGTGAGACATGAATTATTGTTAGCATTTAAGAGGGTCTTCTCTTGGCTGCCAAATTTCACTTGAGAACTTGTTGGAGTTGCTGACGGTGGGTTTTACTCATAACAGGTGTTTTGTGCTGAGGAAAAGACCGTTCACACCACAGTCTTCAACGATGAGCTTTAGCCCATGTGTTACAACTGAAGGAAGGGACTGCAAGAAACAATAGAGCCATTCCTGTCTGGGGATTTTCCATAGTCTTGTCCCTGACTCTTCCTTGCAAATCAGGATACCGCACTTTGTTTGGAAATAAGCCTTGGGCATGATTTGGCTTTCTCACATGATAAGACACTTAACATTAATCTACACCAACCTCCACTCAACAGCCTGTTTTTATGGGCTGTTTGTGGGGCGTGGACCTTACCAGGGACTGTGACCTAGACTAGACTGGCTGTAAAGCTGTGAGTGTCTTAATCCTCTTAGAGAAAAATACCAGCAAATGCCTCAGGGGACTGTACAAACTGTTTTGACTTGACTGACAGCAAAACACCTGTGCCTTGGAATTGGGATCAGAATAAATTGAGATCGCTATTCACATTTCCAATCAAAAGGCCCTGGACACCGCGGGGAAATTGAGAGACACTTGCTTTGTCCTAATGAAGACTCTCCAAAGGTTTGCCTGCAGCATGTTCCTGACCCTATCCTTAACGTGATTCTATGCAACATTCGTAGTAAAGGCAGAGATCAGCTCTCAGCTTCTAGAGCACATTTAAAGTTGAGAAATAGGGTCCTTCTTCAAGTGCTGTCTCCATGCCCAATGCCTGCCATACTGTGGAACAGCGGCAGCCAGATGAATCACCTGTAGCAAGACACCTACCTGCAGAGGGCGGGCCGATGAGCACGGCAAAAGCCTCAATAAGTAGGACCAGCCCAATGGCGCTGGAGAACTTCTGGGAGCCAACGATGGCCATCAGCACCTCGAACTGCAGTGCCCCCACCATGCCATAGGAGATGCCAAAGAAGACGCAGAAGATGACCAGCCCCGTGTAGTTGCTTGCCCTGGCACTGCAGATGTCTGTCAAGCCGTTGAAGAGCATGGAGAAGCTGAACAGATATGCCACGTGAGGGCGGACCCACTTCAGCCCTGCCACCATGCCACAGGCTGGGCGGGCAAAGATGTCTATGAAACCAATGATGGAGAGCAAGAACGCGGCCTCTGTGTCCGGTACGCCTGTGTCCTTGGCGTAGTTGACCAGCAATATGGGGGGCACGAAGAGACCCAAGACCAGGATGAACTTTGAAATGGTGTAAATGATAAACCCTCGGTTGGAGAAGATACTAAAATCCAGAAGCTTCTTTCCTTTCTTGGGCTTCTTCTTGGCTTTCTTGCCTTTCTTGGTTCCATCAGTGGTGCTGATTCCCTCCTCTGACTTCCCTCCTATGGGCAGCATCTCCTTGGCTTCATATTTGTCCTGAGCTTTCCCCATCTTCTTCTTCATGCCCATATCCAGGGGTCTCATGACTGCCCCACAAGTGCAGCAGTTAAGTAGAAGGCCCCCCATGATAAGGAACCCTCCTCGCCACCCAAACTTCTCCAGCAGCACTTGCCCCAGTGGGGAGAGCGAGGAAAGGAAGACAGGGCTCCCAGCAGCAGCCAGTCCATTGGCGAGAGGCCGACGCTTGTCAAAGTAGGTGCCCAGCATGATCAGTGAGGGCTGGAAGTTCAATGCCATACCCAGACCTACACGGAAGTGAGAGCCAGGAGGGAGACACGGAGTGCAAGAACATGAGATGTGTTTTGCAACAAGCTGAAAACTCCCCTCAGACTATCCTAGTCCCAAAGTCCCATGGTGGGATGAATGTGTTCCTCACAAGGCTCTGCACCTTCATGCTGGTGGATTGCCCCTGCAGAGGATGGGCTAAACCAGCCTATCCAGCTGAAGTGGGTTTGGATCAAGTAACTGTGCTCACACTTAGGCAGGACCTGAGCCTTACATAGCAATTCTGCCTCTTTCCCCTGCCACTGTGTAGTGAGGTCACCTACCACAGTCACCATGATCACTGAGCACCACTTAGGTTTCTTCTCTCTCTCAACCACAGACCCTGGCTGTTTAGATCCAGCAGATGCATCCCTCACGTGTGCAACATTCAGGACTAGATGCTTCCCATGGTGTGTGCAAATAGGGAAGGGAGATACTAGACACAGCACTGCTAAAGGGAAGTACAACATGGTCTTGGCTCTTCCCCAGGTAAGCCTGTGTTGCCCCCCAAATCCTGGGGCTCTCACCTGTCAGCACACCAGCTGTTAGATAAAGCTCAATGATATTGGTGGTAAAAGATGCCAGGATCATCCCAGCAGAAGCTAGCAGCCCGCCAATGAGCATCACAGGCCGGCAGCCAAACTGGTTCACCATGATGCTGCATACTGGTCCTAGGAGGAAGCAGAGGAGAGACAGAGTAGGTGACCAGAAGGAGACAGGACACCTGGGAAGGGGAAGGCAGCCCAAGCAGGGCTGTCAGGGAAGATGAAGCTGTAATATGGAGCTCACTACTTGGCTTCTTAGATACACATCTGTTGGGCCTGGCCAAGGGAGAGAGACTGGAGGTGTGGAGACTTCTGTTCTGCCTTTGGCCCCTATTCCCTCGTGCTTGGTGTGATAGGAGCAGCACTTCAGCAGTGGGAGCAAGCCCTGTATCAATTGTCTGGGATGTAGGTGAAGTGATCCCTGAGGTCTCCTGGGGCAGAGGAAACAGGGATGTGAGATGCAGCACACTTCCAGAAGAGAAGTGGTAGGACAATTGTATTCTGCATCGTGGTTCATGACCAGGCCAGTGAGCATGAGAAGAGTCCATGGGGACCTGGTCTGTGCCATGACAGAGTGGGAAAGGTGTGAGTTGAGGAGGGGGAAGTGTGTCCAAGCATCACCTGTCCCATAGAGCATGGCCAGCATGATGGAAGAGATCCAGGCTGTGTCGCTGTAGCCCACATGGAAATCTTTCATGAGCTCCTTGAAGTAGACACTGACGGCTTTTGGGAAGGCATAGGAGAAGCCGGTGATCACAAAGCAGCCAAGGAGTACAATCCAGCCCCAGCCACCATCTGGGGGCTTCACAGGAGCCGGGAGTTGCCCTTCTTCTGGGTCAGGTCTCCCCATCTTCTAACCTGGGAATGGAAAGGCAGGTCAGGAGGAAGTAGGGCAACAGAGAGAGGGAAAGTCTGCTGGTGCTGTAGAAAGAGAAGAGAAAAGCAGAGCAGCAAACATTTACTACAAGGTTTCTCTCCATGCCCTACATCTCCAAGCTCTGAGAGGCTCATTGAGGAACCACATCTGCTCTTTGTACCCTGATCCTGCCAGGCAAGGTGGGATTGCTTCAGGCTGTAAGGTCATGCCTCAGCTGGACAGAGGTAGGAAGCTCCCCCTGAGACTGGGGCAGCCCAGAGCTCCATAACCCCTGGCCAAACACAGCTAAGCAGTGTCACAGCTCCCAGCTGAGCCTGGAGTGCTGCATCTGATGCAGCATCAGGACCTGCAGCACCCCCCCTTGCTTCATATCCAGCCTTGCCTGATGTAAGATGGTGTGAGGCAAAGACCAGCAATGTGAACTCTTCTTGCTTCCTTTTGAGCCTCTCTCATACTGGCCTGCTCCAGTGGGGAGCCCTTCAGGACCTGCCCTGCCGCAGAAACCTCCAGCAGTGAGGCAGGGAGATCCATTAAGCCCTCTGTGCTTTCCTCTGGGAGAACCCAGTGCATGGCACTCTCCTTCTCCCTCCCCTCCCTGCTATCAGGGGCCAGATTTCTGAAATAGGTGAAGGGGGAGAGTACAAAAAACCGGTGGTTATTTGCATGCCAGAGAGATTAGCGCTCTGTACATACACGGAGGGGCCGGAACAAAGCCTAAGTGGGGAGAAGGAGGGAATTACAGGGGATGTCTTGTGAGTCGCTCTCAGGGCTCTTAAGCTGCCCAGGAATTTTGGTCCAGCTGGCTGCTATGGGTATGTTTTTCATTTCTCCCTTAGGTACCAGGTCTCTGCCCCTTCCAGCATCATTGGCCACAGTTTCTTGGTCAGCCAGGATTATTTTCACACCTCTATGCAAAGCCATCATTGGATCTAGACTACAGATGCTCCCAAGTAGATTAGACAGGCATTCTCCATGCCTGAGCTGGGCTTTTTTGGTCTGGTTTGTCTCCTATCACTGTCTTGCTGGCAGTACACTCCTAACAAAGGTGCTCTCTCCTGCCCAGCTCTCCTGGCTGAAGGACTGCAGGATGGCGGCAGCATCCTCATCTCTTGGCACCAGCAGTCGTGGGAAATGCCAGGAGTCACACACGGACTAGAGAGTGCCGAGGGGACAGAGACTGTCTTATGGATGTGATGCACATAGCTAGGATCTGGGAATTTTGGATCTGGGTGCATTTCTCAAGGAAGCCCCTGTTCTTGGTGTCCTCCAAGCAAAGCGGGTGAGTTGAGTTGATTCCCATAGTTGCTGTTGCTCTGAATCTCAGAGAAGTACAAATCCTTTAGAGAAAAGTGTGGATGGCACAAGCTGGGGCAGACCCCAGGCAGAGGGCCCTTACTTGCAAGAGTGGTCCTACCCCACAGCCACCCTCAGCCTGCTCCTGGGGTTGCTTGCTCCTGAAAACACAGAGTGCAGCACTCAGATGCCCGCCACCACCATGGGTCTCTGCAGCAGAGTTCCCCAAACTTTCAGGATGCTGTGAGCAGCAAAAAAAGGAGAGATGAATCTGGCTCTGAGCATGGTTTGGGGCAACTCTTCTGGATGGCTGTGACCTAGCAGCTCTTGGTCTGAACCATTGGGGCCAGCACAGGCTACTCTAATCTCTGCCTCCCAGCCCAGGTCTCAGGGACTGTGGCAAGGGACAGAGACATAAACTGAAAACAGGGGGCTATAAACATATTTTAAGGCAAGGAATCCCTACAAGGAAGAAAAGAATAATGATACACTCTGCTACCCATACCTCCCCCATCTCACCCTTACTGGTGTTTTCTGGATCACTGACACCCTGAGATACAGACTGAATAGCCTTGCTCAGTTTCTGCCATTTTGCCCACTGTTCCTGTCCCAGCTCCAGCTGACTGACAAGCTAGGTCCAACTGTACAAAAGGTGACCTGCTGCCAAAGCACAGTGATTTCTCAATCAGTGCTGGTGCTCCACCACTGCACTATCTGCTGCGTGTAGCTAATTCAAGTAAGACCTGCCACCAAACACAGCCATAGCCTGAGACTTTTTATCCAAGCACCTCTCCCAGGCTTGGTTTTCTGGAGCTCATCCTGCACCACAAATTAAATGAATCAATCAAAGCACTGCAATCCATCTTTCCCTCAATCCTGCCACTCCCTGCCAGCATCCTAGCAAGAAAATATATATCTGTCTGTGATATGCTCTTCAGAGATTTTGTAGCAATGCCTGTCAATGATGATTCCGTGGCATCCGATTTTGAAGAGCACGTTAGACAAATATCCATGAGTACTTGTTTGAGTTTGGAACTGGAGGGCACCTCTGCAGGAGCCACTTGCTCAGTGCTACAGAACTGTGTAGCAAAGCATGAAAGCACTTTTACCTGCCTGCAGCTAGGTGCTGGCTGAAAACGCCAGCTGGTGATGGGGTGCACCAGAGGAGCTCGCCTGTGGAGATACCTCGAAGGCCAAAATACCATAGCACACCTCTGCTGGAGATTTATCCCAGCTGTGAGCCAGGCAGTTCAGAGCTACCTTGCTCCTAACACCATGACACACATGCTTGTCTGCTCACAGCTGCACGCAGCGGTCACACCACATACCCTGCACCTGCCTTTGCACACTCTACAGCTCACTATCATTTTGTCCCCAGTTAAGGAGGTTTATTCACGGGTAAAAACAGTGTGTGAGTTCACATGCACACAAAAGCTCATTAGCATGGGCACCTGTCCTTCCCCATGCATCACAGGAGGGTGGGCCAGAGCAGGCACTGCCACAGAACTTGCTGCAGGTGGCTGCAAGAAGACTTGCACCCACACCAGGAGACACAAGCCTAGGTTGGAAGGGCTTGGAAGATCACAGCACTTCAGCTGTGCCTGTCAGTCCCTGGACACACACAGAGCACAGTGCAGCCAGTGCTGGATAATGCCCAGAAAATCCCCACTGTGCCAGAGAGTCCACATAAATGCTCTTAGTACCTCCACACAGTACAGGTGGGGAGTCTTATTTATTGAGTGCAAGGGCCATGATTCATGCCACCAGCCTCTCCAACCCACAGACAACCCCCCTGAGAAAGCATTTGTTAGAGAATTAAATGAGTGCATGCCCAGGATGAATTGTCCTATCAGCTGCTGGAGCAAGGGTGCAAGCATCCCTCCACACCACTGACCTGTGCAATGAAGCAATGACCTCCCGAACACAAGCTGAGCCTCCAAGGGTTGAGCAGATCTGTCAACAGTGCTTCCTTCTCCCACTGGCTGGCACTTCCTGACTCTGGATGAAGGTGCCTGGTTAGATGGTCCTGCTGGATCTTTCCTCCATGGTGGGCACAGGACAATGCCTGCAGGAATCTACCACCTGTCGAGCAGTCTCTTGTGCTCCACTCCTTCCTTCGGAGCTGCTATGTCCTCACAAGACAGCTAATCCCCCTCTCAGCTTGCTTCCCTCCAGTTCCAGTGATGCCCAGCAAAGCTGTCTATGGCAGATCTGGGGGGGACACCCTTTGTGGGGCACCCCCTTGCCTCCTGTGGGTGCAGGTAGTGTCCCACGGCACTCACAGTGTGGATGTGGGTCAGGAGCTGCTTATGGTTTCAGGTCGGTAGAGACCAGTGGGTGCTGAGCGGGCAGAAAACACTTCTCCACTTTTAAGAGGCTTTTCCAGCCAATAGGGACGAGGTGGCTGCCTGCCACAGCCCGAATCCCCTGGTAATCCTGCTGCCCAGGGGCTCCTTGCGTTTTCCCCAGCAGAGCAGGGCAGGCTGGCAGGGGTAGATTCAGTCGGAGGGAGCAAGACAGGAAGAAGTGGGGTGAGGTTGGTTGCTGGGGATAGTAAGGGTGCTGGGGAGGGAGGCAGTGGAGGAGGAGACCATGTGCCCATGCTTCAGTAAGGGGCAAAATAGGTGAAGTGGCTGCTTTTGGAGCTTCCTCAACTGCCAGCCACCATGGAGAAACGATGGCATGGTTTTGCAGGGCATGTGCCCAGCAGAGAAGTGAACCAAGGTGGAGCAGCCAAGGAATCGCTGCCAGCCATGGCCCAAACTACCAGATACTGCCCACCCCGGGCAGCTCAATAACCCCCCTCAAAAACAACCTTCCCAGTGGCTGACTCACAGAAGGAGGTCTGGCAGGCACAGGAGACAAGCCAGTCTCTGGCCGCACATGGGGGAACACTTATACTTCCAGGGAGGGGGCTGGGGCTCAGTGCAAGGGGTGTTTTGGGGAGGAAAAAGCCTGGGCTATAAACCCCTGACACTCCTCAGCAGCAGGGGGGCTGCGGGGGCTTGGCCACACTCACAGCCAGGGTTTAATGTCTATTAATAAGGCTAATCAGCTAAGCCCTGGCCATCGCTAGTGCTCTATCCTTCACTCACGCTGCCTCTCCCGTGAGAGCTCCCCCAGCACACACACACGGTATTCCCAGATTGGTGAGGCCCCCACAGGCTTCAGGGAATGTTTTTCCTCTGCATTGAGCAGCCCTGGGATGCCCAGGGCACATGTTCCAGCAGTGGGCGAGGAGAAGGGGGCCACAGGTTCTTGCTGCCCTCCGGCAACAGTTCGGACAGGGGGACTCAGGGGGTAACCAAAAATGGGCAGTGCAGCCCTCCTGGTGCTCTCCACATCCACTCCAGACCTCTGGGCTGGTGGCTGCCCCATCTGGACTCACAGCACTGCAGTGTCCAACACCACAACTGTGGGCAGCCATCATGGCCCCAGTGCTGGTGGGGAGTGCCCGTCCTCCTCCCCATGTATCCTGTGACTGAAGTGATGTCCCGGCCACTGAAATGGACACAGAAGATGCATTCTCCATTTTATTTTAAAAAAACCCATATATTTTCCACAGGACAGTACATGAAGGAACAGGGCAGTGGTGCTGGACACTGTCACCTGCCCCTGCCTTGCCCCAGCACTGCCCAGCAAGGTAAGGGGCTGCACCTGGGGTGAGAAGGGGCAGGTGCTGCTACAAATGGACACTGTCAAAGGGGCCAAGACCAGACTCTGTCAGCTGGACCACATCACCTGGAGCCTTCTTGTAGCCTTCTCTTTTGGGGTTCGTTCTTCTGGTGGCAAAGGAACTGTTTGGTGAGAGTTCTCTGCCCACAGCATCCCAACAGCACTGCCCTGGCTGCAGATGATCTTAGCCAGCCCTACCTCCACCTCCAGCCCCATTCCTTCTCCCAGGCCACCAGCGCCAGTAACACCAGACGTCCCTCCCACTCAAGTACAGTAACACCACAAGGGGAGGGAAGCAGGGATCAATTCAGAAAGGGCAGCAGAGATCTGCTTCTGGCTAAAGCACACCAGACACCCAGGTGAGATGGGTCCCATTGTCCCAGAGGTATGGGAGGGGAAGAGAGAGTTCATTCCATGAGTGGTAGCACTAGGTTGCTGCCCAACTGGAGGTCACAGCAGCATCACTTCTCCTCCTCCTTCTCTGCTGAAATTCTTCAGTGCCCACAGCCCTGTTTCATCGGATGATGGGTGCCGAGCGGTCATTGGTGACTGTGGGACGCAGCTTGACTGTGGCAAAGGGGTTGGTCCCTCTGGAACGGGAAAGGAAACAAGCAATCATCAGAAAGTCTGCAAACGCCTTCAGGGATCTCTGTGACTAAGCAAAGGCTACTTAGTCCTGTTGCAGTCACCTCCATGCCAAGGAGGAGAGCGTGGTAAAGCTCATTCCTGAGTAGGTTTTCTCCACCTTTAAAACACCCCTGCTGCACATTCCCATGTGGTTCCCCTTGGGCTCTCCTGAGGGCTTTGCACCGTCCCTCTTCCAAAGGATGGGACGCCAGCACACGGCTGTCCCTCATGATAGCACTTGCAGAGTGTACACCAACCCTCCAAGCAAGGAGTCAGGGAGCAGAAAAAGGCCACAGCACCACACCAGAAACACGGAGACACTAACCCAACTGCAGGGGGAAGAAGACCAGGGGTTTATGGCAAGTCTCATCTCCACAGACCTGACTCATCATAACTCAAAGCCACATCCTTTTATGCCTCAGCCCTATCCAAGCAGGCAGAGATGCACAGTCGTGTAGCTCCACACTCAGGCTGAGAGCTGCTATTGTGACCCTTCCAGGATGGATGGGAAGGAACATGTGAGTTTGGACATGTGTTCAGGGTGCTCATGTCCTACCTCATTTTATCTGAGTCAAGATGGGACCTTCCCAGTCAGCAGAAGCCAGAATAGACCACCTCTGCCTCCTGTCCTGGAAGGTAGGCTGTGCATTGCTTTTTCCCAGACACTTCCTTGTTTCTCCCACATTTGATAATCCAAAAGATTAAATAATAATAGCATTGTAATAATACTCCCCTCTGTCAGATGATTCCAGAGTGGAGTTCCACATCTTACTCACCGTGGGAAGAGTTCAGGGGGCTGATCTGCTCCTGATTTCTGCAGTGAAAAGAAAAGCAGCAGTGAGAAATCTGGAGTGGAGAATGTAGAGAGAGAAAAATGGGGCGGGAGACACTGCACACATGGAGGAAGATTTCACAAAACACTTAGGTGAGTTAGGAGCCCAAGTCCTCTTAACAGTGCTCTAACTCCTTATTCATTCAAGCTTTGCAAAAGTCCACAAATTCCCCACTGTAGATAATATCCTGAATTTTATTGTGGTGGGTTGTCCCTACACTGCAGGTTCCTTACTCCCCTAGAACATCTTCCTTTGTTTTGAGGAAGAAAGGAGATGACTCAGATACCCAAAATGTCATACCTGAAGAGCACAGCAAACAGTGACAGTCTGAACTACATTTCACCCTCCAGCACAGCCAGAGATGCCCCCTCGTGCTGCCCACACACCCTGGCAAGAAGT
Organism: Rhabdornis inornatus; assembly: GCA_013397075.1. Taxonomy (NCBI): domain Eukaryota; kingdom Metazoa; phylum Chordata; class Aves; order Passeriformes; family Rhabdornithidae; genus Rhabdornis; species Rhabdornis inornatus. The sequence continues at coordinate 262,228 of VWZS01003242.1, read as the reverse complement.
CTGTCATCCAGGCCCTCACACACTTCCAGCATCCATGGGGAACTCCAGAACTGTACCCACCTACCCTACACCACATACTACTTAGAAGTGGACAAATCTGACTGACAAAGTTGGACCCAGGTCCTGTGGCCCTTATTCTTGGCCAGCAGATAGTGAACAATCAGTGACAGCTGACCTGCTAAAGTACTCTGGTGGCAGACAAGAAAGCCACACACAGCTATCTGGGATCCAGTTAGGAAGTCACACCCACTTTTTTGTGGCTCGGCTGGGGGATGTCTTGGGCATACATTTAAAGCAAGTCTGAGTCTTTCCGAATTAGTCTTTCCCTCCTTTCTAGTGAGGTTTCATGCTCTGCTATGCTGCTCCAAATGCTGCACTCATTTCATGGCTCAATCCCAGGTCTATCCAAACACCCCAGCTCTGGGACAGGATGAAAACCCAGTGACCCAGAGGGTCAGAAAGGCTGCAGAGGCTGTTCCCCTGTGTTGTGCAGCCTGATACTACCTGAAATCACAGAGCAGGACGTAAAGAGGAAAAAAAGAGTAATTAAATGTTGCAGTTTTCAGTTCTTTGAGACATCCAATTCCTTGCAACCTTGTGCTGGCATGGAACCAGTGACCATAGAAAAGGTTTTCCAGCCCTCTGTGAGACTGAGCAAGTAATGCCCCATGGGCAGCACTGTAGGTCCTCACCTTTAACTTCGATCTCCCCAGTTAATTCCCTACTGCTGGAGGCAATGGTAAGTGGAGGACTTCCTCCTCAGTATGCCATCCATAAGCCATGGGTTGGACTCAACTTGTTCTAAGGCTCTCAAAAATAACTGTGCCCTCAGCCTCTACTTCCAGCTTTTCCCTACCCCAGCTGTGACTTTAAGCCAACCCTCATCTGAATTTAAAAGAGGAACCCTATGAAACTCCTCTCCATTCTCTGAAGGGAGAAGAAGGATGGCATCTCTGTTAGCTGGTCACCCATCCCCAGACCAGCCTGGTCACTCCATGGTCCTACTATTAGCAGAAAGAAGTGCTGCCCTGGAGCCACCAGAAATCAGGCTGGGAGGTCATGGAGAAAAGGACTGAACTGAAGGGTCCCTGGTGAGCAAAAAAAGAGAGAGATGAGAAGGGCAGGGGCAGAAAAGCAGTCCCTTGGGGGAGCAAAGCCAGGCACCGAGGATCTGCACACAACAGGAAAACTGGCAGGGGTCATCAGACAAGGTGGCATGTGAACACGGATGAGAAAGACTGGTGCTAACAAGACTCAGGAAAGCAGCAGGTCCCTTCACCAACATCAGAAAGGTGATTTCTGTCTCTACTGGCCAAAGCAGGAAAGGTGTGCCTTGGAGGATGAAAGTCAGATGTGGCCCACTTCACACACACCCACCAGAACTGCTCCTGCACTCACCTTGGAGCCAGAACTGACTGGGGCCACCACCCCACTCTGGTGGCTGCTGGCACTCACAGAGAGGGGAGGTGGGTTCGGCAAGCTGGGCTGGGCAGCAGCAGGCCAGTAATTGCTGGAGGATGGAGTGCTGGGACGGTCCAGGATGTCATCCATACTGTGACTGCTTCGCAGTGGGAAGGACCTGAGCAAGAGGAGAAGACAGTGAGATGGGATCAAAGAGCAGGGATCGGGGGCAGCACAAGTGCTAGCACAACATAGGATGTCTCTGGAGGAAATACACGTCTTGGACCGGCCTAGTTGCAAGAACTTTTGAGATGACATTGCACATGTTACGGGAGCTGCCTAGGGAACCCTGTGAGATCGGGCACAATGAGGCTCTTGGCAGGTTCTCCAGCATAGAAGCCCTGCAGCTCTCCATGGGACACACTCTAAAACAATTACCCCACTGGCCAATTGCCATCCTGTTACCTGGCGTCTGGCTCCTCCATCTCCCTCGTATTCTCCAAAGGCTTTACATAAGCTTCAGGGAACCAGCCACACCTAGGGCACAGGAACAGAGACAAATGAGGTCCAGGAAACCATGGTTTGTGGTTCTTCAGATCCAATTGCCAAACACTTCTGATCTGCACCAATCCCACACATCAATCAAGCCACATTTGCCACTGCCATGTGTGACAGGGTTCCTGCACTTCTTTCACCCTTAGGTGGGGCACAAGGGTTATTGTGGGACAGACTTTGAGCTTGGAGCAGGACTCGCTTATCTTGGGAGCTCTGCAAAACCTGTGCTCCTGGGAGTAATGCTGGTGCAATCCAGCAAGAGACTCCAACCAACTACAATCACAAGGAAGCTGTGGAAAACTCATCCAGGAATTTTACAGCAGCTCCACTCCAGAACAGCTGCCCAAAGAAAGGCACTGCTTTTGTTCATCTCATATCTGTGAGCATTCCTGCAGACCACATCCCTTGTGGAACAGGGCAGGTTTTACACACAGATGCTGGCTGGCAGTGCCACAGGGAGTAATTCAGTAAGTGCTGGGTGCAGCAGTTTCCATGCCCCGCCTGTGCTGGAGGCTGTGGCAGCAGCTGCAGCATGAGCTGAGAAATGCCAGGCCTCTCAGGTAACTCCAGCAGTTCATGGCCCTGAGCTGGATCCCATGACAGGAGTCACTCAGTCACGCAAGGCAGGAGGGTGTCACTGCATCCCTGGTTCTTCCACCCAAAGCCCCTGGAGGTTTCTCAGGAAGCCCATCCACACCAGCCCTGCCGCACTGCATCTTCTTGGCACAGGGAGCCCCCATCACTGAAGACGCAGCATTGTCCCACTGAGATGGTGGGTGGGACACAGTGTCTAGGCTACACCAGAAGGCAAGGGGGGTGATAATTTTGGGCTTAACCCTTCCACCTCCAGACTCAAGAAGCCTGCATCTAGCCAATTTGCAGCAGCAGAGTCACGTACGTGGATGAGCCCTCCAGTTTGCCGTAGAGCCAGCCGTTCTGCGCCTCCGGCATCAGCACCGCAATGACATCCCCGGGCTCAAACCGCAGCAGGGTCCGGTTGGCACCCGTCGTGTGGGACACAATGGCCTGAACTCTTGTTGTGCCGCTCCTCTTTCTGCCCTCGCTGCCACTGCTGGCCTCGCCGAAGGAACCCGAGCGGGACGTACGGCCCGTAGGGAGCAGACCTGTGGGGAGGCATCCCAAGGGTCTGGCTGGAATCTGGCATCCTCCTGCGAGACCCACACTGCCTCAAAGGGACCAGTGCTTTCTCAGTCAAGTAATTACTCTAGTGGAGGAGCAGATGGCCTTGCAGGGAGAGAGCAAAGCATAGCATGAGAAAAGCAGGGTAAGCATCCTGCAGGAGACAATCAGCTCAAGCCAAACCCATTTGTTTTGCACTGTGCCCTCTTTGGCCAAATGCCTAGAGCATAGCACTGCATGCCCTGGCTGATGCCCTCCCTGCCTGACAGTCCTCTTCTTGACCTGCTAGAGCTACTAATTATTTGGGTAATTTATCTCTCTCCCTGTCCTTTTTTCAATTATTTTAAAAACATTATCTGAAATTTCTCAAGGAGGAAAAGCAGGTGTGTCATGGGTTAAGTGTCTGGGTTTCATAGGACAAGCTAATATTTAATCTGGTAGTATCAGAGAAGGTGCTTTACTAAAATGGGAATTCTTGCAAGAAGCAGTTCTTGTAGTTCAAGGAGCCTTGAAAATTGCACATTCGTAGGTTCCCCACCTCACACAGCCTGGCCTTACCATGGATGGACTCTGCCCTGAAGGCTGAGTTCACCTTCTACTTCAGCCTTGCCCTTTACAGCTCCCCTAGGCACCATCCTCTCACCATGCCCAGGAATGCAGCTGAGGTCTGGTGGTCTGATAGAGTGGTGTTCCCTTCCCAGACCCAACCCTCTTCCCAGAGAGGTCCAACCCCTCCATCTCCCCACAGCACTGCTCCCAGATTTGGGTCATACTGGCTGCTGATGGTGTCCTCCGCAGTGGCCGCCTGGGAGACTCTGGCTGAGGAGACATTCTCATTTCTGGAGGGTCTGGAGTGAAGATGCTGGATCTACTTCCAGTCATAGAAGAAGCAAAGTCCCCAAGGGGTCTCTGGGGCTGTTGGAAAGAAACAGGGCTGAACACACATTCATAAAGGCTGTGTTAGGCAGGAGATGCTCTGAGAGAGATGCAGTCCCTCTTAGAAAGCCAGACTCAGCACATTCCTCCACTGCAGCCCGCACAGACTACTATTCCTCTTGGCCAGGAAAGGCCACTGGAGGGACAAGGCAGCAAGTACCACGGTTGGCCAAGGACTGACCTTGCCCTGCAGCCTCACCACCAAAGAACCATTGAATATTTTGGGTTGGAAGAGACATTTAAAGGCCATCTAGTCAACTGCCTGCAATGAGCAGGGATGTCTTGAATCAGATCAGGTTGCTCACAGCTCAGTTCAACCTGACCCTGAATGTTTCCAGGGATGAGGCATCCACCACCTCTCTGGGCAACCTGTTCCAATATTTCACCAAATGAGGTTAAGCTATCTGTGGGCTCCTCACCATCTCGAGGTGGGTGGGCGTGAGCCGTCCTGATGGATACCCCTGACTGTGGGAGGCTGAGAGCAGCCCCTGTGAGTGGCTGTTTGAGGGGTTACGGCTGGCTTCCAGCTGCTCCTTCCACCGTGGTGCCTTGTTCTGGATCATGCCCCGAGCCTGGGGAGAAAGACAGAAGAGGGGGTGATGGACAGGGCAGACCAGCTACAGAGGAAGCCCGGGGCTTACACATGCGTTAAAGACCAGGTCCTCCCACAATTAGGCTTGTGGGAATGGCCAAACAGCTCCCTGTAGGCATGAATTTCGAGGATGGCACCCTCCAGGATCCCCTGGTCCCAAAGACCCTGCTATAAACACCTACAGCACCCTTCCCTCCTCCATCACTCACACACCCAACTAACCCCATGCCAGCACCATCCTCAGCCGCAGGCGTGTTCTCTCAGCCTAGTACTGCCAGCCTGAACCTCACAGCAAGAAACAAAATAGCTTCCTGCCCAGTTCATGCATAGATGTATCCTTCACTAAGGGATGGCTCAGCCCTGGCTCCCTCCTGCCTGCGTGCTCTCCCTCCAGCCCTGCTGTCTGCTCCCCCAGCCCTGCTCCCCAGCAAGTCAGGGCTGTACCCTGCTGTAAAACTGGAGGAGAGTGTTGTAGAGCATGTGGTGCTTTTCAGCCAGGAAGCGGTAGCGGCGCTTCTCCTCCAGCTCAGCCTCCCTCTGGCTCTCAGAGACGAACGCCTGCATCTCCGAGCGCAGTCGGATCACATTCTCCTGTGTCACAGGGGAAAAAGGGAGGAAGGGATCAGTGAAAATCCAACGGAGTGGACTCAGGGGATGGGTTGGAAGGGGTCATCATGTCTATCAGCTTCCCAGTCCACTTGCAGTGCTGGAGCGGCAAAGAGGAGCTAGAGCAGAGTGCTGGGGATTAAGTTCTTGCTTCTGAGGCTTTCTATATGAGGAAAGGGCTTGGCCGGAGTAAGTACCACAGGTCAGTAGCACCCTGTAGAATAGTAGTTTCCTACTTTCCAGATAAGCCTGCTGGCTTTTGAACATCGGGGCAACCTCTTGGCTAAGACTGCTGAGAAATTAGCCCTGGCTCACGAGAAATCATCCAGTTCTTATTACCAACTCCCCGTCCAGCAATCACTGCTTACCTTCATCTCCCGGGCATTTTTGTCACGAGCCCTCTCCATTCTCCACAGCTCTGCCATGCACTTATCCAGGTTGGTGGCTCTTCGCTGGTACTCCAGCTCATACTGCTTCTGGCTCTCCTGCCAGGGAGGAAACAGGCTCAGTAAGGAACCAGAGACCCAGCCACACTGTGAGGCAGCAAGGATCCTGCTCTGATGGGTGGTTGGTCATCTGAGTCCACCTGCGATCAGGCTTCACCTGGACTTCTTGTAAAATGTCTTTCTTTGCCTTTCTTTTAATTTTAAATGGCCCAGGAGTGCTGATGAACCTCCAGATCCGAGGAGCAGGGACTGGCACCCAGCTGCCCCAGCACTGGATCCCAAGGCCTCTGTCTTTCTCTGTGACACTACCCACCAGCATGGCCAGCTGGGTCATGGCAGCACAGGACCCACAGACAAGCGGAGCCTGTGGTTTGGGGAAGCTGGGAACTCTGATTTTGGAATGCTGAGTCTCTCAGCCCTGCTGAAGCATTTGGCAAGGCCCACTGCACAAAGACCAGCCACCTATCCTCTTTAGCTCTCCATCATCAGCTGAACAAGGGGAGTTTGTTCCATGATGGGAAAAGGTAAGAGCCCCCCTATCTCTTGCTGAGAAGAACCATGGAAACACCTCAAGTGTTGAAGCAAAAACCCTTGGGTGAAGGGGAGAGGGAAACAAGGAGAGCTGAGGAGGAGAAGGGAGTTCATCACTTACACTTATAAACTGCACATCCATTTTGCTGTTCTTCTCCATGTGCTGCAGCAGGTCCACATGGAAAGTCTGGGCCTGAAAGAAGTGAAGGAGCCATCAGCCTTATCCCTTCACCATATGGGGTGTTGCATGCACTGTGATAAGGGGTGACTCATAAAATGTGCTGAGCAAGTGACTTGTAGCCAGACTCTGGGCATGCCAGCCCTGTAACCCTTCTCTGCCACGTGCAGCAGGGAGGCAGGCACCTGCCTGCAGGCATGTGTGAGGGCAGCTGATGGGGTGAATATGGTAAGTGCTGATAAGCTGTATTTAAGGAAATCACTTTATTATCCACCTCCACCAGCCCTTGGGAAAACCACTCACCACAACTTCCAAATCAGAACTCAGTAGTCTCTGTGTGTCAGACATCTGCATCAGAATTTCACCTTTAGGGGGAAAAAGACAGGAGAAGATGAAAAAGTCCTGTGGCCATTTCTTTCTGTGCCCAAGCTGCACAGCAGATGATATACAGCTGTGGAAGTCCAAGAGATGTCACAAAGCACTGCTCTCTGCACCCTGGCAGCCTTCCCTCCCAGGCACTGCCAATGCAGGGTTACTCCAGCCCACATGGTGGCTGGACCAGTGTTATGCTACAGCCCCCGGTGTCAGCAGGCAGCCTCACCTCTGTCATGGGCTCTGGGTGCTGGGTTTCTGCTCTGCCACAGCCCCCATTTCCAACCCCAGTGGCTCTCCAGCTGTGGTGCATATTTCTGGCTGTCTTATGGGAAGGCAGCTCCAGCACCTGCTCCAATGCTGTGCATGGTCCCACTCTAGCAGGGCTGGCATTTAAAACCAGGAAAGGAAGAGATGGATGACAGGGAGCAGAGGAGCTAGCTGGGAGGTGCAGATGACAAAAGGAGTCTGCAGAAGGGGCACACAGCTGGAAGCTTTCTGCTAAAATGTTTAGCGGTGGAGCAGTTCCCTGACCACATTTTCAGCAGTTGTCACCAGGCTGAAGAGTTATTTACACTGCTGAGTGGGAGTCCCTCAGCCCCAAGCTGCCATTCCAGCCGGTAGCAGGCTCAGGAGGACAAAACCCCATCAGCTGTTGTCAGTGCATGCTCCCTGACTTTTCCCTCACACTTCCAAGGAGGAGAAAAATACTTCCTCCATGATAAAAATTTCATCTTCTGGGGGCAGCATGCCTCAACAGGGACTGGTTTCTGTGAGAGGTCCATCACTGGAGCTGAGCTCACTTGCTGATCTCAGAGAGATACAGGGAAGAGTCCTGGGACTGTGAGAAATATTCAAGGACACACAATAAATTTGACTATCACCACCTGGACAGGGCCTGGTACAGAGAGACACCATTTAGAGGAGCTGTCTTTCTTGCCCCACTACCTGGAAATGGACCAACTAAGGGAGAAGGTCAAAAAAAAGATAACTGTGGCTCACCACAGGAGAGAAGATGACGTGCAGGAGAGCCTTACCCAGCATGTGTGAGGTGGAACTCTGCAGTGCTTGCTCCCCAATCTTCTCAATTGCCTTAAAATACACTTCAGCTGCTTTGGATAGTGCTGTGGGGAGAGGAGAGAGGTGGTAAGGGTCCAGCCTGCCTCCCCACCATCACCAGCTCTGCAAGAAGCACACAGAACAGCCACCTCCTGGTAGTTGGCCTGTAAGCACCCCATCCTTCCCCATCAGAAGTGGGTCCTGGAGCTGAAGAGTGCTTAAGAGAAGCTCAGGACACGTCAGAGGTGGCAGACCAGCAACCTTGTCCTGGGGGAGGGGATAGGGGATGCCCAGGCTGGATGCAGCACTGCAGTCCGGAGCCCTGGCTATGTGGAAGGCACACTCACTCACCGTGGAAGGCTCGCAGGTAGTTGTTCCCCAGGTACACCAGGTTCTCCAGTGCAGGGTTGAACTGCTCCAGGATACTCTGTGGCCAGGCAGAAACGTGTTAATGCCACTCTCCTCATGCCCAGAGACCTCAGCAGGTCAAGGCCCCTGTGCTGTGGTTTGGCTGGGTGAGAGCCCCCTCTGGAGCACTGGAACCGAGGCAATGTGCAGCCAAGCACAGCCAGCTGTCTGCATTGGGGTGGGCTAGCAACTTCAGCTGCCCTTGGCCTTCCCAAGCCAGGCAGGAGAGGAGCTGTGCCAGAGGGCAAGGTAGCTCACTGCAGAGCCAAGTGAGCGGCTTAAAGGGAGATGGCTTTCTCCCAAGGGCCCACACCCGCTGCAGGCAGGGGGGTAAACGCAAGGGGGTCTGAGCAGCCTTTCCCCCTCATCCCAGAGCAAGCCAGAGGGCCACTGCTTATTACCCAGGCATGAACACAACCCTTTCCTGGCCAGGATGTGGTGCACTGCCAGACTCAGCAGCTCAGTAAGAGAAGGGATGACAACCGCCTCCTCTGCTTTTATGTGCATTTATCAAAGGTGTCCATTGACTACAGAGAAGACCAGAGACTGGAATAAGCAATTCCCCACTTTTGTGAGCTCTCCCCACTTGGTTCAGCACTGATGTGTGTAGGGAAGCATTTATGAGATCAGAGACTCTTTCAAGGGAAGGGCAAAACGGCTGACTGAACTTCTTCCTGCCAGCAGCCAAGGTGTGTCACCCCTTATGCTCCATATCCAAACCACCCCGGCTGCTCAGTTCCTTCCCTGATCTCCCCGTATGACTCACACCACCCTCTCCTCCTGCTCCCAAACACGGCCCATAGCCCACAGGAGTGCTGCAGTTCAGCCTGGGAATGGATTCAGTCCTCAGCTGTCCACCCAAGGGAGCCTTTAGCAGAAAACATTCATCTCCCACCCCCATATCTCCCATATGCAGTTGAGCAGCCTTTGATGCCAAAACTCACCTTATAGATGGAGATGGTGGATCTGTAGGACAGATCCATCTCTAGAGTCTATTCACTCTCCCACAGAGAAGCAAGGAGCAAAGGAGAGTACCAAGTGCTATTCTGGCCTGAAGGACTCTGCTTCTGCACAGCCAGCTGGATGGAAAGAGCCTGTCACCAGCAAGGAAGGACAGCAGGAAGACACAGACGTGGTACAAAGGGAGCACTGATGGAGTTTAATAATTCACCAGCCGAGAGGCTGGAACTTGATCTCTGGAAGTAACCAGACTCTGGGGGAGAGAGAGGAATCCTGCGACAGCCAGCAAGGACATGTGACTGCCTCTTTGCATTATTGATTGCCAGCTTGGTACCCAGCTCTGCCTGTCCTGACACCTGCGGCGCCGGCCACCTGCCCAAACCACCGCCTCCAGCACTGCCACCACTCTGATGTGGCTCGATCGGCCTCATGGAGGCGCCTTCAGGTCTCTCTCACGAAGGCACCTCGAAAGTCAGGAGATCCCTATCAGCTTGTGATCACAGGCAGCAAAGAGCAGCAGGCAGCAGGGAACGCAAGGAAAGCTCTATACGAATTTCAGCTCTCCCTGCCCATATTCCCACATCCCAGACTTCAGCCCCCTGGCTCTCAGCCTCCCTCCCACTCCCACTCTCAGTGAAACTCTGAGCAGCAGGAAACAGGCTTCTGTCTCAACCCTTTCCCAGGTTCACCTCTGGTGAACTGGGACCAGTGCTGCCATTGTGATTTCTTCTGGGCACGTGCCTGGGAAGAGATGGATCAAACAAAACACAGTGCTCTATTTTTTAGGCCTGGACAGCTCCAAGAGGATCCTCATATTGTAGCTGGTCCAAAGCCTCTCTATTCTGGTTGCAACTGCTGTGTGGTAACCAGCCACTCACACCACCCACATGCTCCCAGAGCTAGCTGCAGGTTCAGCTCATTTACCTCTTCAGCCCATACAAAGGGTATAAATCCTGTGTCTCAAGGAGCCCTTTTTCTGATCTTCTACCTGTAAGAAATTCAGAGTCAGCAAGCCTAGAACCCCTCTGGGAACTCGTACGATGGAGAGAAAGACAAGACCACCATGGACTGCATGACACTGGAACCAAATGCAAATCCCTCTTTATTTTAGGACATGTCAGTTTCTCACAGAAACAGGCAGCAGCCAGTCCATTCACTCAAAAGAAAACCATTAAAAATTCAGTTTTTCAGGTTACTCAAAACATCTCCAAATAGACACATAAATTATTTATAAATACGCAAAAATTACTGCAGAAACAACAAGTGGTGCAGCAATCACAGCAGAATTTCCAGTAGTAATAAAAAAGAAAATCCAAATTGTCACAGGGTTGGCTTCTTTGGTGGGAACCGATCTCTGAGCATTTCAGTTTCACGTTAAGAATAAAGAGAAATGATCTCTCTACAAAGCCAAAGCTCTTTTCTCTTCCAGTTGCTGCGAGTAAAGACAGGCTTTCACGTCTCAGCTCCTCAGCAAAGTGTAACACAGCAAATCTGTGGCACGATCCTGAGTGGGGGAAGCTGCTCCCTCCCCTGGCACAGTGTTGCCAGCTCATCTCAGAGGGGAAAGGAGAAGATGTTGCAGAAGACAACTGTCTCAGGAAAGGCTTGCCCTTCTCCCAAGGCCAGCTGCAACTTTCTGCACCATATCTACTGCAGAAAGTTGCAGCATTTCTGCTCCCCTCCAAACTGGGTGTGTTGAGGGGAAAATAATCCCTTTTCTCCATACTATACACTCTAAAATACTTTGGGCCCAGTGGGCCAAGCAATCCCTGAAGCTTTATCAGGCCTAGGCCCGTTCTGTGACATAAGAAGGTGCTTTGTCAGTGCTTTGTCAGTGGAGGTACTGCACAGACAGGAGACATTCCAGCTGCTACAGCTCAAGACAAGTAGGTGAGGGTTCTGGATTCTGGGTCAGAGAGCAGGGCAGCAAAACCAAGCACAGCAGCAGAGATGGGGTTACAGAACAAAGATAACTGTCAGCATTTCACAGCTATCATATATGTCATACATTCTGTGTCTGGAAATACATGCGAACTAGTCTATTCAATATTAATTCTCTCGACTACTACAAGTCTCTTCCCCACCTCAACATCTTGGCTCAAGGTCACATCTGAGCCATTTCAGTGTCTGCTGCTCCTTGCCTTGCAGAATGGGAACCTGGAGGTCAGTCATCGGCAGAGATGTCGCACAAGCTGCTCGAGCTGCTCCCGCTGCTGGTAGATGTAGAGCTGGGTGTCCCAGAGAGCGTTCACCAGCACGGCGTCATTCACCTCGTCCAGCATCACCTCTGTGTGCAGCTGAGGGCTGAGCCTGCGGACAGCCAGACAGCATCACCAGCTGGGCACAGACACGCAGGTGACCAGGCACCAGCCTGCCAAGCAGGACACTTCCACCAAGCGGCTCCCACTGCCACAATGCCCGCTGGCCCTTGAGCTGTCAGGCTGGCAGAGCAGAGACTTCTCCCTCCTTCAAGGCACAGCCACACTCAAGGCTGAGCCACAGTGAAGCAACTGCAGCACATGAGGGACAAGTCTAAAACAGGCTGTGCAGGGTACAGGGCATGGGACACGGCAGGATGCACATCCCCAAGGCCCATGCAAGACAACACCTCCCAAACCTCCCTTAACTAGCCCAGACCAGGCGTGCCGGGTGCCTCAGCTCATGTGGAGGGCCAGGGCACGCTCCATCCTGTCACTGAGACGTGTGCAGGGGGCAGGTCTGGGCAGGCACACCTCTGCAGGGGATGCCACTTGGGATGATGCATGCCACAGCCAGGTCTGAAGTGAGAGGGATAAAAATAGGTCCCTGCAAGAGAGCGGAAAGGAAGCTCCTACCGGAAATATGGGACATCCGTCATCTCACACCAGGCCCTGGCACGATCCACAGCTGGGCCATCTGCGTCAGTGCACTGCAGGAGAAACAGGCCTGCAGTTACAGCCTGGCTGCTCTTCCCCTGCCTACAACAGGCTTCCCTGGAACCAAGTCCACCTGCACAAGTGCCAGAGCGAAAATAAAAACCAGGAGCAAGGGCATCCTGGATGGCACTCCTCGCCACCAAGAGCTGGCTGGCTTTCCTTTATTTTTAACATAAGGACAATGCTCCTGACCCTTGGGACACAAGAGTCGCACCCATATACATCACACATCACAGCACAGAGTAGATTGCCTCAAGAAAACTCCCAGGATGATCTGAATGACAGCCTCCTTGGGACTTTATCTGTACCCATTCTGTCCAAGCCCTGTACAGCAGAGCCTGTGATTACTTCAGGCTTACTGGGCTATCCTGGGACAGCTTCCCCAGGAGCCCTGAGATAAAAGACAGGAGAAGCAAAAGAACTCTGGGCATTTTCTCACTTCAGGAAGATAAAAATGAGATAACGCAACAGCATTAAAATCATAGTCAGAACTTCAGTTCTGATCTTTCATCCATTTAGAGTGCTTTCATGAACAAAATGTAACGATCTTCTTCCTGAAGCAGACAAGTGCTTATGCCAGGTACACATTCCTAACAACAGCTCACAACTACTGTTTTTAATTAGTGACTCTCTCACTTCTCTAGTATTTACTAATTTCCCCAGTGGGAAAAACTAAGCTTTTCTAAAGAAAAATGAATTGCTGTTTTCTGAGGCATGAATAACTTTTTTTCCCAGGTTAGTTAGATGACAAACAATGCTTTCTGGAAAGATACTGAGTTTCACAAACTCACACCTGCAAATGATCCTAAGAGTCACTGACCACCATCCTGTCCTTAGCTCCTTTCAGCTGCAAGAATATCCCTTGGGGATGAGTGTCCATTTGAGGCACTCAAAACCCCAAAGAATCAGACAGGTTTTCAGGCCTGCAGTGCTCCTGCAATTCATAAGTTACCCACTACATCCATGGTCAGAGCACTTCCAAGGAAATAGAATTTACATCCAAAAGGAGGAAACTGGAAACCTTTTCTCCCTCTCTGCATGCAACCCCAGAGGTCTTTTGCCATCCTCTCCTCCCAGTACTCACACAATCCACCACCATCTTGCCAAGTTCTCTGGCCCCGAAGACAGTCTTCGCCAGTTCCCAAGGGTTTGAGGGGCGGAAAACATCCACAGAGCTCACTGGGACCTGCGGAGGCTTCCCTGTTCCCAGGGAGACCACCAACCCCAGTTTTCTCACTTCCTGCTTCCGACCCTGAGGACAAACAAAAGATCTGTTTGCAATGACCAACAATGAAAGTGAAGCATGTCTTTCACAGCAGCTTCCCAGGGAAGCTCTGAAAGCCAAGGCAAAAGGCTCAGCAGCCTATTCTTCCCCCATTGTCCCCCTAAGTATGGCTTGGACATAGACAGCTGTAACCCACAGGACTTGCGCTGCTCTGTCCCTTCTGCCCACACCACATCCAAACCCATGGGACTACCCTGGAGATGAGTCCTAGGACCAGATGACCATGAAACAGTCCAACTCTTCAGTCATTCTGGCAACACACCTCCCCTTTCAGCTGCAGGGAGCAATAGCTGCCACTGGTTATTCAACTTTTTGAAGAACTAGCCACACCACGGAAGGCATCCACTCTTCAGCCCTGAAGAGTACTTTACCCATGTCTTCTCCATTTATTTTTGGACAGAAAAAGGCCCTGCAGAGCCATGCCAAGGGCCACATACAACCATCAACTGAATCATCCTTGTTCAAAGAAGCAAGGAGAGGCTGATGAGACTGTCTCCCCCCTCACCCTTACAACCCTTGTTAGAAGAGGTATCTCACCTCCCAGCCACTATTCCCAACACATATCCCCCTACACACAGTCCCTTTTAGGGTGCCGCACTTGTTTATCCACTAAGACGCATCCATTGTCACACCTGCTTCTTCAAAAGAGGCTGAGTGGGGCCAAAAACCTCCAGTTACCAGTCAAGGCTAGGATTTCCCTCACCTTTTTGATCAGTGTCTTGTTGTACTCGTGGATCTCTGCCATGGCATCAAGGGTGGGGTTGTTGGCCAGCAGCCCTCCATCCAGGAAACGGCCAATGGGCCGGAAATAAGTGGGAGCTGCACCACTGCAGCGGGCAGCGCGCCACACGAGCTGCTCTGCAAGGGGCAGAGAGAAAAAGGCCTCTTGCAGCAACTCTGCTGTGCACAAACACCCCAGCTCTACCAACACAAATCAGGAGGGCTTGCAATCCCAGGAAACCTTGCCCTACACAGTTGTGCCTCTTTCTCCCAACAGCAGGGCTTCTGCTTGGATGCACAGGATGACTCTGCGGGGCTTTAAAAGATGTTCTCACCATTTCTACATATCCTGGGTCAAATTCACTCTCTATTTCCTTGCTGCTATTTTGATAGTGAAGCAGTTATGTGTGCCAGACAAGGCAGCAAGCTGGAGGTGGTTACATGACTTTTCCATGTTTTTCTGTGGGAGCCCAGGGAAAGATGCTGACTGTATGCAGGACTCCTCTAGCAGACCCCTTTCCTCATGAACCTGGCTAGCCAGCCCCTGTTCCTGGTACAAGAGAAGCCACGGGGGGAGGAGAGAGGAGAAAGGGGACCTAGTCACAAGTCAAGATCAGGGATAAGCCATTGCTGATTTTCAGAGCAATGGGAGGAAGAACATGAAATCTGTCTTTGAGGGATGAAACCTCCCCAGCCAACCAGCTGGACTTCTGTGTACCATCATTTACCTTCTGGCTGAGTGAGTGGTTGGAAAGATGCACTTGTCTTGTATTCAGTGGAGCGTTTTGTCTCTGGTACAGGGTAATTCCGGAAAAGGTGGAGCTCAGCTGGCTGCCGGTCACACAGTGTCCCTGTCACCATAACCCTGAAGAAGCGGACATGAGAGAGTAAGAGAAAAATGGGGAAAAAAAAAACTTACGGTTTTACTAGTCTACATATCACACTCCTCCAGATCTGCTCTAAGGAGAGGCTGAGCATCTCTGCTGAGACAGGTCAAGAGCACATGTGGGACAGCATGAACCAGCACAACCTGAGGCAGGACTTACTTGGGTTTTCGGACATCTGTCATTTTGGTGTTTTCCCCAAATTCCTTCTTCAAGAACTCATCCAGGGGCTCCGACTCGTAGGGCCGAGACCCCCGGAACACCATGTCCTTCATGCGGAAGTACAGGCAGCGCATGTAGTCCATGGACTTCCCTGAGATGGGCAATAGTGTTGGCAGGAGCAGGCAGTGAGAGGAGAGGCAGGCAGAACAAACAGCATATCAGAGCAAGGATTTCCCAGGACAAGTGAGAGATGGGAAGCATCACTCCCAATCCAATCCCCTTCCCAAGCTGCTTGGCATCTGCTTGGTTCTCATCAGCATGACTGGGAAGGATTACAGAGGAAGAGCAAGCTCAGAGCAGCCTCCCATTACCAGAATGTATCAATCACTTTGCTCTAAGGCCTCTGTGGAGAGCACAAGAAGTACAGAACATTGAACTCCTCCACCATGCACTCCCCAAAACCCAGAAAGCTGCTCAAAGCCAGCTGACACGAGAAGCAAGCGTGAGGCCAGGTCAAGACTTTCCTTCATTAAGGAACATCCCTTCTCTCCTCTGGCAGGCAGAAAAGATCTGTTGGGACTAGAGAGGCAGCTCCCACCACACATCTGCTCCCCTGAGGGGAACACTCAGGCTCACCAGAGTGAGAAGGGACCCATTATGTCCTTACCATGTACAATAGCCAAGGCCAAGATCCCTCCAGTGCTGGTCCCCGCAATCCAGTCAAAAATCTCACGAATGGGACGGCCCGCGGCCTTTTCAATAGCCAGGAGAAGTTGGATGAGCACCAGGCCACGGATGCCCCCTCCATCCAAGCAGAGGAGCCGGTCCTGACTGGTGAGAGACAGACACAGATGACTGGGAGCTGTGGGACAGATTACGAATCACAGAACACTCTGTGGGAACATGGCCCTGCGAACAGGAAGCTATGCCATTAAGTAGATTGCTGCAGAGAGTGTAATTGGTGAATAAATAAATCCAGCAGTGCCTTCTCAGGTGCAAATAAGACACATCCAATAAGCCTTGTCAGAGCTGGTGGAACATCCTTTGCTCTGGCATAGCCATCTCAAACCTTTACACCAGAGAGAGTCACCAGCCAAAAACACATCCAAGTCCCTTACTACACAGTAATGGGTATTGTGTCATAAATAAAAAAAGCAGACAGACCTAAATCCTGCCAGCAGCACTTCAATGCCAACTCCTCCTCCACTCCACACGAGGCAAGGTGCAGGCACTGCTAAGACAGTGCAGAGGAGCTGAGTGAACACCAGGGCAGTGTGTAGAGATAGGGAAATCACAAAGCCAAAACAGTGTTGGGTGCCCAGTAGCACAGGGGAGGGACAGAGCAGGGTTTCACCTCCTGAGCTCAGGCTCCACTGCAGCTCCAGGCAGGACAGACAGGGGCTATTTGTGGAAACAGAGATTTCTCAAAAGATACTGGAAAAACTGCAATGTTGATGGACACAAAATAATGCCAGCTCTCAGGATGCCATCCCCACGGGTGTGGGAGGAGAGAGTTCACACACAGATTTCACCTTCAAGTTGCACAGGAGCCTGGACAGAAGCTATTCCTCACTTACTTTCTAATAGCCTCACTGGCCATGTCCACAACATCTGGTGCCTTCAACAACTGTCCAAGCGTTGTGGAAATATACAGAAGGTCCTTGTACCCTAGAGGGCCATGAACATGCAAAAGGAAAAAAATAAATTAGAGATCACCAGTGTGGTAACTGATTTCCACCATAAACAAAGAGAGAATATCCAGCTCCCTTCCCCACTGAATAAAGGTCTCTGCAGGAGACACAAGTCATCTTACCTACAGCCAACAGGTACCCCCCAAATTTAACACCACACCAAAGGAAAGTAACACCACCCTTTAGAATAGGCAGCTGTAGATGCACTGGAAAAGACAGGATTTGGAGAAGCAGATGATGTGCACAGTGGGTGAGAGAAGGCAGAGCCCAGCAGCGTGCCCACTATGCAGTTTACTGCAAGCCATTAAGATAAAACCTAAATCTACTCCTCAAAGTAACCTAGGCAGGAGGGCTGTGGGGACAGGGTGACTTGTCATTACCCCTCAGCTGATGTTCACCCAGGCCACCCTGGGTGCAGGCACCAATCCAGGCTAGGTGAGAAGCCAGCCTGTGAAACCAAAAGAAGAAAGAACAGAGGGAGAGAAGTTACATACTCCTGCCAGCACCCAGGCCAGAAGGTGGCTGTGGATGACAATGAATTGCAGCGAGGAGTTTCTTCAAAGGCCAGAGTCCACGATAAAAAAGAGTTTTCCTCTGTCACTGCTTCAAAGCTGAAACCTGCCCCCACCAGGCTGTGGTGAGAAGAAAGTCCTGGTCTCAGCAGCCACTGAGATTTGTGGTGACACAGACACATTCCAGGATTGTCCTCTAGCCTCATAGGAAAGCCTTTGGAAAGAAAACCTCCAACCTGAGACGGGAAGTGGTCCACAAGCAGATGTTAGCTGCTTGCATGCTCTTCTCATGACCCTCCAAATCAACTCCCCTGCTGCCTAGTCCATAACCCTTCTTGTTGCCTCCTCCTGAGCTCTGACCCACATTCTTATTCACACAGTCTGGGCAGCATAGACCACAAGATTCAACACAATCATATGTCCCAATATAGGCTTTTCCTATGCATAACAAACCCCATGATCAAGGCTGCTTATCCTCAGGCTTCACCCTTTCCCTCTTCCAGCTGCTAGCCTCCAGAATCTGAGTAAGTGACACTTCTAAATCTTCTTGCACCCACCACACCACTGGAAGATGCTCAAGGCAGACCAGCAAGCACTTTCCTTTCTACACATGAACCAATGGATAAAGTACCTGCAGGCTAAGTGACCCCTCTTCCAGAGATGTGAGGGAATCAGTCTTTCTTTTTACAGAACTACATTGCATCAGGTCTATAAAACAAATGTTTTGAGTACAAGAGTTTAGAATATACACAGAGGAAAAGCAGAGAAAAGAGATGGATCCTGCAACAGGGGAATGAGGACAGAGTCACCACAGAGCCACCAGATAGTGCGAGCTTTGACAGTTCCCAGAGCACACCAGATCTGAAGAAGAGGTCTGAGACAGCACTGTGAAGCAAGAAGGGAGAAGAGTGAGGGAGGGCCAGGGAAGGCTTTACCTAAGCAGTTGAGGTTGCTCCGCGAGGAAGGTTGGCCTTCCAGGAAGGAGGCAGCTGATGGTGCCAGGCTTGGGGAGTCAGGGTTAGGTGGTGGGTGGCAGCGTTCGGTCCCTACAGTTTGCAGCAGGTCTAAGAGCACTTTCCGGTTCGCACCTTAGGTGACGAAGGGGGAGTTACAGATGAGAAAGATAATCAGTGCACGTGCACACCATGGGGGAACGTGCTGTGCCAAATTCACAGCAGGCCTGACCCTCACAAAGCCTCTGAGATGACGTGGGGAAGGGCAAAACATGTCCCAGGTATCTCTCCCCAAACACCAGGCAGCAGGACTTGTGCACAGCAGGAGTATCCACTGCTGTGCAGCTTCAAGGGCATGTGCCACACACTTCTTGCCCCTGAAGAACTGCCCATGTCTGCCTGTGCCTGGGTGGTTCAGCAGTGCTATGTCATCCCGTTGTGAGCCTGCTGACATGGGGCCCGAAAGAGGGGGAGTATGTGCCAGCTTTTCCTCTTGCATCTCTGTGTCACAGAAGAGAAATTCATCAAGGACTATTAATAAAAAGCCTGTGCTGCTAGCAAAGTAGGTGCCTACTACATGAGCAACTAGAAGCTGGGAAAGCATGTTGGGAAAGCAGGTTGGCAAAGCATCACCTATGCATGGCATGTTTTCATCTCTCCCCACAACACTGTTCTGACCACCGAGGGGAGACAGGATGCTGGGCTCACCCTGTACGGCTGCTGACATGCTCCCTCACCTTTGCTGCTCCTGGCTGCTAACAATCCTGGTGTCTCCCCAAAATCATTGGGGATCTCGACATCTCCTCCGAAGACGATGATTGCTTTGATCATATCCAGGTGGTCATGCTAGGGGACGAGAGAAAGCTCAGTCAAGAGCCACTACATGATTTCTCATTCCTTCCCTCTCCTTTTCATTAGCCAAAGCACCCACAAGGGAGCACCACACGAAACAGCCAGAATTTTAAAGGACTCTGTCACTGAATCAACCCTCCAAGAAAATAATCTCTCCTTCCTAGCAGCCTCTGCAGAGAGCTCACCTTCATGGCCAGGTGCAGCGGCGTGTTGCCATCGCGTCCCCGGGCGTTGGTGTGGGCACCGTGTGTCAGCAGGACCATGGCGCAGTCCAGGCGGCCCCTCTGGACCGCAATGTGCAGAGCCATGTCGGCCGTGCGGCTGCTCGCGTTCACCTCGGAGCCGTACTCCAGCAGCAGCCGTGTCATCTGCGCCCAGCCCAGATGTGCAGGGGCCACGTCAAGAAGAGATAAAGCAGTCATGAGGACAACCAGCTGGGCACTCAAACCATCCAGGTCTCATGGCAAGCAAGGCAGGGGAAAAGGAGGGAGCCTGGATACAGCTGGCTGGCAGATGCCAGCTGAATTGTTCCAAGCACTGGCGTCTCTCTGTCTTTTATCACAGAACTGGTTGGTGGCTGCAGCCTCTGGATCCTTTGGGACTGATACACAACTATAATGAATGGCTGACATCAATGGAGAAAAAAACAGTTCCTGCTCAGGACAGGATCCTTGCAGACTGAAAGGAAAAATTTTGCCTTCTGAGCTTTTCTTTATAAGCCAAGCAAATTGAAGTCTGCTCCGAAACTCCACAGAACATTTCTGAGACGAATGAGATACTGCAGGAGGGGAAAGAGCCCTGCTATAGCAATGCCCTCTGCCTGCAACAAGTGCCTTTCAAGTGCTCCAGCATGGCATATCATCATCCTGCCTGGCTCTGGCAGGACATGGACCTTCCCCCACGTGCCACCACTCTGTGCCTACCTCACACTTCTCTGGCAGTTTCTAAGGCATCAATCTGTGTGCTCCCAAGAAACCGTCAGGTAATGAGAAGAGAGCTCCCTCCAGGGGCAACTGTACTTCAGGGACAGTGCTTCAATTTCTCCAACAAAAGGAAAAAGGGACAAGCTGACAGCTTCACAGCCATGGATGAAATACTAGGGATGAGCGCACCAGTTTATTTCACCGCAAGGCTCTGCTGCTCTATTCCCTGTGGCAAACAGCACTGACTGGCACAATGCAAAGAGAATTGAACACTGGGCTGCTGGCTGGGCTCTGACACTCCCAAAGCTCTGCACACACACTCAGAAAGGGTCAAGTTAGCCACACAGGGAATTAAGTGGGTGCTGGGTAGCAGCACAGGCCCTCCCCATGGACTGGCTCTATTTACCTCGGCCTTCTTTGCCCAGTGCAGTGGAGTAGCATCATAGCGTGGGTCCTTGGAGCAAACCTGGCTGGCATCTGCCTCGAGAATGGCCTGTGCACACCTGGGAAAGACAGTGAGATGGCAGGATGGGTGGCTGCTGTCTTGACTCAAGACCTCCACTTAATCACTACCTGCCTTCTGCCAAGAGGAAATCCAGGAAACCCTGCAGCAGCACCAGCATCCCTGCAACACCTGCGAGTTCCTCAGCTGCACTTTTGTTTTGCTTTCACAGAAAGTGTGGGCACAACAGGAAGCATAAAAGCCAAATAGTGGTGGGAGCAGGAAAATCTCTCCAATTACAAGTTGTGGAGCAACATCTGGGTGGTTCTCTAATACAGGAATATGGCATTTCTGGAAACTCTCCAAACCTGAGAAACTAAATTCTTTTCTTCTTCTCTCTTTCCATGGAAACATGGGGATAGAACTATAATAGTTAAATATGTGCTGAAATGAATAATCTGTGTACTTCCCTATGAGTGAAAACCACACCTGTCGAGAACAGACCAATATCTGGTGCCTAGAAAACAGTGTAGGTAGACTTATGAAATTTGGTTATCTTCTCCACTACCACCAGAAAAACCCTGTAGAAGAGATGGAGCCCCAGCGCAACCTCAGTGACCTATGCTCATTCTGGGCTTGTGAATGTGTCTAATATTGGAAGTACTTTTCAAAATGCTTTAAAAAAGTCAGGTACCAGCAGCTCATAGTGTTGCCCTTGAAAGCCCTGTTTGTAGAGCTTGGACACTCTCTGAACATTAAGTATTATAAAGCATATACAAAGGGAATGGAATTTCTGCAAAGAAAACAGGGAGTAAATATTGTGCCTCTTTTGACTCAGTTCCAGAGTGTGTTATTAAGAGCCAAGAGTATCTCTGGCCTACAAGAGATAGGAAAAACTAAGCTTTGAAATGGAAGCTTATTAGGATCAGAGCACTCAAAGACAGAGGTACAGCAATTAATACTATCTAAGCATCAATCATCTTCCTACAGCTCAACCTGAGAAAAAGCATTTCACAAACATACTTTTTTAAATCTGTGTCTCTCTCCTGATGTCTAATACTGAAAAAGGTATTAATTCAAGGACACAAAAGGTTTTATTCTGAAAGCATTTCTTTCTTTCCCATACCAGCACTTCCCTGTTCTTTTGCCAATGACTACACACGAGACCTATCCTACTGAGCACAGCCCTGGGCAATGCTGAGCAGGTACACAAGTCCCCAGACTGGAGGGGACACTACATACCCCTTCTGGGAGAACTTCAGCGCTGTGTGGATGGGGTAGCCCAGCGTGCCCCCAACACTGCAGCTGGCACGGCACTTCAGCAGGGACCGAACCATATCCTCCTTGCCCAGCTGGCACGCGAGGTGCAGAGCTGTCAGCCCTTCATGGCTCAGGTGGTCCAAGCCAGTAGTTGGGGTTCTGCCCAAGAGCTGGAAGGAGGAGACAATAAATAAATAGATAGACAAACATGGAAGAGCACTGTCTCTTCTTGAGCTCTGAGAAGAGACTCTGGACCACTGGAGCCCTCACAATGCTACAGCCTGTCCACTCCATCCCTGCTCGATGTAAACTGTAGATCTGTTACACACTGACAGGTTTGTTGCAGAAAAGTATCCCACTGCCACACTGGAGAAACCCTGCAAGCTGTGGTGCACACATGAGAAGTGGGAATTTAGTTTTTCTTTGGTTTAGCAAGGAATCAATACAGAAAACAAACATCAGACATGAGACAGATCAGACAAGAAGCCAAGAAGACAAGTTGGTGCCAGAGAAATAAAGAAGAGAATATCTTTTTAATACGGAGTTCCTAACTGCCCACTCCACAGCATGGCAAGCCCTGATCCTCATCCTACCTCATCAAGCATTAGGAAACTCCAACACAGACTGGTAGGCAGAAGGAGAGCTGTCACAAAAGGTATTGGGCAAACATGGGGGTTGCAGCCATGGGGGAGAGTCAGTCTCAGGCTTGCACCAAGTCTTGGGGAGCTGACAGACCTCAGGAAACATGTGCAAGGCCACCCATGCCTTACAAACCCTGTCACTCTGCCCAGCACTTCTCAGCATTCAAGAACACCTACAACCTCAGACTGTTTCTGCCTCGAGGCTCTGGTCACTGTCCCCCATGCAAGGCCACTCAGTTCAAACAGCAGGTCCTGCAGCTCAGGAGAGCCCAGGGCAGCTCCTAACTGTCCTTCAGCCTATGGGCAACACATGATCCCCCACGGCAGCCTCAACACACACTTCCCTACAGCAGCACTGCCCAAAACCAAACACCCTGCTCGAAGGAGAGAGGGAACAAACAGCCATGAGCCAGAGGAAGAGCAGGATGAAGGCCTGATGCAAATAGCAGCGAAGGATTACTTTCTGAGGAAACTTGCTTGCTTAAAGTCCTTGTTTGAGCGCTGGGTGGAATCTACACTCTGAATATGGGAAACAGCACCAGTAAAGAGGGGATATAAGAGGCTGAAATCAGGCTCAAGCAATAACTCAGAGGGAACTGACTTTCTCCTCCCCTGTCCACAGCTGTTTTCCCATCTCTGTCACAGCACAGAGAAGACCTGTTCTAGTCCCACTTTCTCCCAGACTGGAAGTTGCTCCCACCTCAATGATCTGGGGGTTGTTCCCTCGCACAGCGTAGTGGAAAACAGTCTCCCCATTCCTGTCGGTGATGTCCACGCGCGCGTGGCACTCCAGCAGCTCCAGCAGACACTCCATGTCCCCCTTGCGGCACGCCAGGTGCAGCGGTGTGCAGCCATCCTCACTATCCGTGCTGTTCACACAGCTGCAAGAGAGGACTCAGCCTGAGGCCCAGGAATGGCCATGGGGAGGAGGAGGGCATCCAGCTGCTCCAGGAGCTGACATAGAGGTACCCTCTACATCTGTCCCATCTGGTGTAAACCATGAAGTTCAGGAAAGCCCAGCCTCTTGCCAGGGAAGAAGCACAGGGAAAGGCTGTCAAGCAGCCCTGCCCTGGACTCTCTCTCCCTGACATGCGGCTCCTTTTCCTGCCCTCCATATGGGATCAGCTCCCTCTGCCCAAAGGAAGGCAGGAGACAGGTTACAGTCAGCAGCCTGGTGATGGTGCTGCTCTTTGCCCTCCAGTCCCCTAACTCCTCACTAGTCTGCCCTATCCTCAGTAAATCTGTGCTGGCTTTGGCTCAGGTAGAGTTATCTTTCTTCACAGTGGCTGGTGTGGGACTGTGTTTTGGATTTGTTCTGAACACAGAGTCGACAATACAGTATTGCTAGGCAGGGTATACATAGAGCCAAAGCATTTTCTGCTTTTCATACTGACCCACTGGTGGTGAGGAAACTGGAGGTGCAGGGGAGGCTGGGAGGAAACACAGCTGGGACAGGTGACCCCAACTGACCAAAGGGATATTCTAACCCATATGACATCCTGCTTAGTATATAAAACGCAGGGAGGAGGGAAGGCGGGACATTTGGAGTGATGGTGTTTGTCTTCCCAAGACAGGGCCCTGGAGGTGGCTGAACATCTGCTTGCCCATGGGAAGCAGCGATTCAATTCCCTGGTTTATTTTGCTTGTGTACATGGCTTTTGGTTTCCCTGTCTTTATCTCAACCCAGGTTTTCTACCTCTTGCCCTTTTGATTCTCCCCCCACTCCCTCTGGTGAGAGAGTGAGAAGTAGCTGCAGGGGGCTTGCTGCTGGCTGGGGTTATATCACAGCAGAACTTCCCCATGAAAAAACAAGGCCTTGTGGCCAAAAACTGTTTCCAGACAGTCCTACTGTACCTCCACTCTCATGGCTTACAAAGTGAGCAAAAGTCCCCTCCAAAAATCTGCTCCACAAGGGTTGCAACAACCTAACCAGTGTCTCTAGCAGGACACTTAAATCCTTTACTTCAAACACCAAAGCTCCAGACTCTGCAGCAGCAGGTTGAAGCCCACCAACCAGCTTCCAAAGCAAAGAAGGGATACTCGAATACAGCCCAGCCTGCCCTCCAAAGCTCCTTGTGAGCACTGACCCCCTGGAGACACCCTGCTCCTTGCCTCACGATGTGGTTGTGTCGGAACATCTCCCTGCGGCCAAACTCCACGGCAATGTGTGCAGCGGACCAGCTGGGGTAGCTGCGGACACAGTCGCTGAGCTGCTGGAGCTCCTCCAGGGACAAGGGCTGGCATGAGCTCTCGTAGAAAGGGCGCAGCTGCCGGGCATATTGCTCAAAGTACACCAGGGCGTCTGCTTCGTTGTCCAGCTGGAAGAGTCTGGAGAAAAGGCAAGCACAGAATTCATCCTGCTGAAAGGAATAACCCCAATCCCACGTGTCTGAGGGAAACAGCTCTTTTCCTAACGGCAGTGCTGGGAACTTTCCTTTATTTCTTCAACTAGTGTCATCCTTGTTCCAAGAGAAGCAGGGAGACTTCACTGGAAGAGTGCATCCCTCTTCCTGAACAATGCTAGGTTTTGCTTAGAAGTATCCTCTAGACGTTGAGCCACCAACAGGAACGAGCAGAAATACATGTGGACCTATGGATGCCCTGAACTATATCACAGCTGCCTGTTAGCCCAATGTTTGGACCTTATCCTGTTTCCACGACCTGTTTTGCGGCAACTCCTCCACCATCACACGCATGGGCCTTCCACCCCTCCCAGCCCACCTGCTGCTTCAACACTACACCCCACACCCGCGCAGCAGCCCCGACATCAGCAATTTGGGGTCTTTGGTTTCCCACATCAGCAGGGACGGCTAAAGGTCTGTCACTCACCGGAACGCGACCTGTGGGCTCTGGGGATTCACCAGCAAGCAGTCCCAGGAGCGAGAGAGGCTGTTCTTGTAGAGGGCCACCCTGCCCTCCTCCCGCAGGCAGGCGTGACCGGCGTACTCGGCGGCCGGCACCTCCCTCACGCGGTACGGGTTGGAGAATATCTGCGTGACGCTGCTGAAGGTGTCCAGCAGCCGCCCAAAAAACTGCATCTTCCCAGAGCCTCAGGAGGCTTCTCCCGAAGGAAAAGCGGCCGCCCCTGCCCTTCCGCGCACGGTGTGACCCGGAGAGCCGCCGGGTGACACCCCGGGGCCAGCAACGGGACGAGGCTGGATCCAGGGACGGCGCCGAGCAAAGCACGACGGTCCCCCAGCGCGCCCCGCGCACCGCCCGCCAATCGCCGGCACCGCCCTCCCGGGACGGGCCAATCAGCTCCGCCGCTTCCGGGGAGGGGCCATAGGGGGAGGGATTAACGCCGCGCCCACCGCCTGCCGGGGGAAGAGGGCGGAAGAGCGGGAGTTGCCATCTTTGTGGGGGGCAGGGCGACACGGGTGGGGCCGCCCTTCTTAAAGCGGTAGCGGCCCATTTCGGTGGAGCGTTCTGCTCCCGGCAGGGCGGTTCATCGGTCGTCCGTCACACCTAAATTCGAGTGCAAACCAGCGCTGTTGGAGAGCGGCCGCATTCACGCCTCAGTATGCGGTGTGCGCTGGCAGCGTGCGAGGACAGCTGGCACCGCGGGGCGCTTTAAGGGCAGCGGGCGCTTTAAGGGTAGCGGCCGCCCCGCGCGGTAGCAGCGGCGAGGGGGCGTGGCGAGAGTGACGTCACCGCATGACTGTGTTTTTATGAATGAAAAGAATCCGCGGGTGAGTAATCGCGGGGAGCGAGGTTGGAGGCGCCGCCCGACGCCCCGACCCGGCAGCGGCCCCGCGGGACCAGCGCAGCCGCCAGGTGAGCGCCGGCCGGAGCGACCCCTCCGCTCCCGCCTCGGTTTCGCGCCCCGCGGGGCGGCCGGGGAAAGGGGGCGGCGGGGTCTGGCAGCGGCTGGAGGCCTCTTTGCCACCGCCGAAGGCGGGGATCGGGACCGGGACTAGGGCTGGGGGAAACGGGACGGGGGGGCCGGCCGGCCGGCCGCGCTCGGGGCCGTCCGCTCTTCCTTTCCAATTCACGGCCACCGCCCTGGAGGGATCCGCCGCCGCTCCTCGGCTCCGGCGGCGGATCCCCGGCCCGGATTGCATCAGCTTCCAGCCGCCCGGCTCCACCTTTCCCACCGCCCCCCTCCAGCCCCTCGTTCCTCTCGGGGCGCTCTCGGCCCCGTCCCGGCCCCCCCTCGTCCCTCCGAGGGCTCTCTTAACGAGACCGGGGTTCCCCGAGGAGGGGAGAGGCTGCTGGGCTGCAGTCCGGGGTCTCGGACCCCTCTTCACTCTCCGAACCCAGGGACGGGGAGGGACCGGCCATCGGCGAGAGGCAGGCACCGCTTCCGTGACTTTCACCCCTGGGCTGCTGAATCACGGGGCGGCCACTTCTCACCCGCCTGCGCTTCGTGGCCGCGACCCTTCGCCCCCGGAGCCTGGGGACACCCGACGCTTGCGCCGAGACCCGCGGTGCTCTCGCCGGGCGGTGGGGCGGCACCTCCGCACGCGTCCCGGCCGAGTGACTTCGCCACGGTGTCACTCGATGGGGCTGCTGCTTTTACTTTCCCTTCAGCCTCGGGCGGATCTCGCCTGTGTTTCCTCCCCGCGGGGAAGGCTTGGCTTCCAGCAGGCGGCTGGGGCGTTTTGGGTCCCCTGGGCAGAGCAGCATCCCAACCGTCTCGTGATGGGATGAAGGAGGGCGGGAGGTCCATCCTTGCCCCATTATTATTATT
Source organism: Rhabdornis inornatus (assembly GCA_013397075.1). Taxonomy (NCBI): domain Eukaryota; kingdom Metazoa; phylum Chordata; class Aves; order Passeriformes; family Rhabdornithidae; genus Rhabdornis; species Rhabdornis inornatus. The sequence continues at coordinate 235,114 of VWZS01003242.1, read as the reverse complement.
GCTTGCAGTCATCGTTGCTATTAATATTATTACTATGTAGTTTTTTAAAAGGAGTGGGATGAGTCATGCGGCTCGGGGTGAGGGGGATGTGGGCAGCGGGCAGAGGACCAGCAGGGCTGGTATCCTCTGTTCTGGGGTAAGGAACAGTGGGCTGGCAGTAACCAGCTTTTCTCCTGGCTGCTCAGCAGGGCCGGAGTGAGGAAAGGATGGCTGCAGACGGGCTCTCTAGCAAGGCTTTGAAGGTGAGCACTGGTGGGAACAGGGGCTTGGGAGTCAGGGGGCTGGTTTTGGGAGTCTCAGGCAAGCAGCCCTCTCTCTGGCAGGTGAAGCGGGAGCTGGGGGAGAACACTCCACTGCTGTCGGATGAGGAGCTGATGGGGCTGTCAGTGCGGGAACTCAACCACCACCTGCGGGGCCTCTCCAAGGAGGAGGTGGCGAGGCTGAAGCAGCGTCGTCGGACGCTGAAGAACCGGGGTTATGCTGCCAGCTGCCGGGTGAAACGCGTCTGCCAGAAGGAAGAGCTGCAAAAGCAGAAGATGGAGCTGGAGTGGGAGGTGGACAAGCTGGCCCGGGAGAATGCTGCCATGCGCCTGGAGCTCGACACCCTCCGTGGCAAGTACGAGGCCCTGCAGGGCTTCGCCCGCACCGTGGCCACTCACGGGCCCCCTGCCAAGGTGGCTACTGCCAGTGTCATCACCATCGTCAAGTCCGGCACCAACCAGGCTGCTTACTCCTAGTGCTGGCCTCTGTCCCCCAGCTGGACACGGTCCTCCCCGGGGTGCCTTCCAATGAATTGCCTCCCAGCCCTTCTCCAACCTCCTCCCTGTCAGGACCTGTGCCCAAAATCTTCTTTCTCCCATCCCTTGATCTCCAGCTCCCCCATGCAGGGAGGGCTGCTGCTATGTGGGTGCTGGGGGGGAGGACAGGACCTCACTGGTGACCCTCATAGCCCCCTCCCCTCTTGGGTGTGCAGACAGGAGAGAGAAAACCCACACAGGCAGCAGTGGGGAAGCATCCCACAGCTCCAAGCTGGTAGGAAAATGCCAGGTGCCTCCTTTTTGTGAGAGGGCATGGGAGAGCTAAATGCGGGCCAGGCAGTCCCAGGAGCATGTGCCAGAGAGGGAAAAGAGGAGAGAGAGGTTTTGCAGTGTAGGGGAAGAAGACATGATAGAAGAGTATCAGCATTGGGCAGATGACCTGGACCGCAGCTGGAGCAGGGAGGAAGGTGGCAGCATGTCTGAAATCTCTAGGGATGCAGATGGCAAGGGAAGGTTAGCAGGTCAGAGGGGGAGATGAAGTGGCTGCATGTTAACGCCTGGTATGGGTAAATGAAATGGGAAAGCACTGTGGCAGCTTGTGGTGCTGGGGGACCCCAGAGCTGAAAATGATTGGGCAGGGGGTAGCTAGGAGACGTGAGCAGTCAGCTCAAGCTGTTGTCCGCAAAGGAGAGAAGCAGTGGTGCTGTTTTATCTTTATCATGCACAACCTTCACGCCTCTTCCTGCTGACGGGACACTCAGCCTGCTGGGTGTCTGAAATGCAGCAGCACTGGCAGGAAGGAAGCAGAGGCAGCTGGAGCAGAGATAAACACTGTTCTGCTCAGTGCAGGCCAGTTTGTATGGCCCCACCAAGTCCTCCCCGGTGCCTCACCACCTACGAAGCCCATGGAAAGGTGCTCCCAGCCGTCAGAGATGTGGAGGCAGAGAGAGGGGTGGAGGTGCAGGAGGAGAGAAGTAGGGGCGGAGAGCATCCCTGCTCCTGGGAGCTGCCTGGCAGTCAGGTAGGCTCCTCCCTTTGGTTTTCCTCCAGCTTGGACCCTGGTGTAGGACAACCAGCTCTTGAGCAGGCTGAAAGGCTGGAGAAGAGCTGGGTTCGCTAAATACAGGCAGCACAGGGGAGGGAGCAGGAAGCAGGTCCATCTCGAGATCTGCTGCTGTAGGTGATTCCCCTGCCCCTCTGTTCTGCCCCTGCCTGGGTATTGCCACGCCAGCCGCCCTCGGCTGCAGCCTCCATTCTTCCCTCTAGAGAGGTGCCTGCCACTCCTGGTTGGCATTCCCCACCCCAACTCTTCTTGGGTTTATTTATTGCACGAACATAAGTTATTTTCACGTCCTCTTTGCCATTCCACCTCTCGGCACAGCCAGGATGTTGGTACAGAGCCGTACTTTATATTTTATATATGCAAATCACATTTTATCTTATATAGAGCAAAAAAAAAAACTTATTTATTTTCCGACTTACAGTATGTGTCCTACCCGGCTCCTCTGTATTTTGTAGACTTTACAAATAAAGCAAGTTCTTTTTTTTTTTTTTTCCACAGCAAGAGTGTGTTTGGTCATTCTTGAACTTGCGACAGAAGTGTGTCTGAGACCAGGTTTTCTGTCTCCCTCTGCCTTTGCTGCAGGATATGCTCAAGAATGAGCCCAAAAAAGATGGGATGAGGGATAGCTCATGGTTTTTTAGGACAAAACCAGATTTATAGTCTTTGAGAGAAAAGGGCTAAAAAAGCACACTTAATGCTGAATACCACCCCCCAAACACTTGCTTTCAGGAGCAGTGCAGCTGTGCTGAATCACCTCTTCCTGGGAAAGATGCTTTTCACTACAACTCCCTCCAGGCTGTCCTTGGACCAAGTGCAGGAGAGGCAGGTGCAGGGCATCTGTGCCCACAAACTTCCCTGTTGAGTGAATCACCTACCTGGGAACAGCAAGGACAAAAGCAGTGAGCTTCTGCCCATGGATGGCAGGAGAAGGGAAAGAAGTGTGGAAGGCTCCTTATGACGAGATGAAGCCAGACCTCCTCCCTGTGTGGGAAAACCACCCTTCCTCAGAGCTGAGCTGGAAGTGATGAGCATGTCCCAAATGCCCAGCTGGGCCAGGTCCCCAGCAGGCTGCAGCACTCAGGATAGTTTGGGGGTTTGACATTCCCATTTCCTCTGCCATTGCAAATGGCCCCAGCCCCAAACACTGCTCATGGAAGAAAATCCCAAATCCATTGTTTGCTGGGGCCCCCTCTCTGCCATTGGTGTTTCACAGTGAGCACCTAAGGAAAGATTCATCCCTACTCCAGGTTTTTCACACATGGGTTTCACTCCTGCCTTGTGCTAGCAGTGGTGTCTCAGCCCAGGGTGCTGCAGTGATGCTTCTCCATCAGCTCCTACATAGACATGTGGAGCCTTCCTTCTGAGAAGAGGACAAGAGATCCTGACCCAACAAGCCTCAGTCCCTGCAAGGAGGAAAAACTCAGAGAAGTCACCCAGACAGCACCACACACAGGCAGCTTAAGTACAATCTATATTATCTCTATATTTTTTATTTGTCATCATATTTGCTCATTTCTGCAGAGTATAACGTCACAAAGACCAAAATAGAGAGCGGCTTGTCGCTGAGCTCACATCAGTTAAACACAATAGGTACAAAACTAGGTGACTCTGTCTTATTTATCATACTTTTTTTTTTCAGTCATTTATATACAAAGAACTACTCTATATGGAAAAACAATAAACAAATTCCATGGGTATGTTACATGGTAAACAAAAAAGGAAGGAAGGAAGGAAGGAAGGAAGGAAGGAAGGAAGGAAAATGGAAGCAGGTAAAGGAGAGCAGCTCCAAGGGTCTACTCCTGCAACTGGCACATTTCTGGGTCCTGGGCTACCATGAGCAGACCTACAAGACCATGGATGCCTTGGCCTCCTTGGTCTCAAACTCTGGATCTCATATTTGTTCCTCCAACACAAGATGGCTTCAGAGCCAGTGCTTGCTCTTGCACTTGCTGGTCATGAGGGAGACCAGGAAGCTTAGTGATGGATGATTTTGTGTGGTGTTAAAAAACATATCTATATATATATATATAAAATTATAAAGTAGGGCAGCTGGCTTGTTGGGTACTAGCTCACCAGGCTCCTCCAAAGGCAGCTGGTGCAAGAGAGTTATACTTGAAACCATTACATACAAGATACTTTGAGAATATCCAGATCCTCTGCACAGCACATACATATATATGTATGTATGTATGCAGGAGACATTTCAAAATAAGTTCTAAGAAGTCTAAGAAATGCTTCTCTAAGCCTGGACCACCTTCATGCTCAATGGGGCAATCACACAGATTTCAGCCACCCAAATGCACTGAAGACTGGGGGCAGTCACCAAGTGATACTGGGACATCATCAAGGCCTGCAAATCCAAAGAAAGGGGAGGATGGGATCATGTCCCATGCCCCACTTTCCTAAGAAAGAGAGAGAGTAACACCAGCATCTCACATTAAAGGATTATTAATCAAAGCCATAGAAAATAGAAGCGAAGTCTGTTCAATCTTCAGCCCTGCTTTCCAGGCGGCTTATGCACAAGGAAATTTTACACCAAGCCCACACGAAGCCTGGCAAAGTCTGTTTGCATGTCTAATTAAGCAGTCACAGACTTAGGAAAATTAGTAACCAACAGCATGGCACTGCAGGATGTGTGTGAATGGGAAAATCAAGCAGCAGAGAAGCTGCTGAATCCACTGACTCTGCCTCCAGCTCCCCCAGGAGTACCATTGCTCCCACCTGTTTCACCATCCCCCAGAAACATCAGTACAGGAGGAGGAGGAGGCACTGTCCTTAAGCTTTTCCCTATCTCATCCTCACAGCATGGAGCAAACCTGCCTCTCTTCAAGCCCTTTTGTGCAGCTTGGGCAGAGGTGCTGAATAAATTAGGTGCTCTTCACTCACTGCTGCTTCTGAGACACTCAATGAACAAGCAGATGGATTAGGAAACAAATGGAAAGATAAACTCCAGGCAACAAACCAGACTCCAGTTCTCCTAGCAGAACAGCAAAGAACAATCCAGAATCACTCAGATCTGCTCATTGCAGGGGAGGCATGAAGCTGGAGAGGAACAGAGAAATCACAGCTGAACAGAGTAGCTTGCTCCAATCTCTCAATTTTGCTTCCTGCTTTCAGGTAGGAGCATCTGAGCTGTAGCACTTGAGTCTGCTGCCTACTTCTCTCCTAGATAATTTTAAGCAAGCAAGAGGCATTTCCTAGTCTCTAGATAGATCTACAGAGGGATCATTTTCATTTTGGCTCCACTAAGTACGCATGGATTCGTCCAAAACCCAAGAGAAGCAAGGGGAAGCTTCTCCCACTTCCATGGATGCTGGTCCCACCCCTGGCGGCACTGCAGGTGCAGCAGAGCCTGTGACATGTGCAGCAGCAGCAATTGCTGCCTGAGAAAATAAATGGGACAAATTTGACCAACCAGGTCATGTCAGGTATCAAGTCTGCTCCAGCCTGCCCCAGAACAGAGATAAAAAACAAAGGAGTGTGCAACATTCCTTCCTGAATATTCCAGCCTAAGGGTGAAACTTGTGTAGCTCGGGGAAAGTCAGTGATGATGAGCATGGGGAGAGCTACCTGTGAGAGACCAGGACCTGCTCTGGCAACTACCTCTAACAGGGGCAGATGTGATGCTGGGGGACAGGAAACAAGAAGAAAAACTGGTTTTGTGTTTACATATCTTCACTTCCCAAAGGGGCGTGAAGGGGCCAGAGCTCTACAAGCTTCCACCATCTATCATAGCTAGTCCTCAGTCTTGTTAGCAGGAGACAGATGCTCCAGGGAGGCTTCCTGCCACAGGAATGCCAGGGAGATGGGAAGCTTGGACATCTGGTGATTAAAAAACTCCACCCTTGTGAAAAAGTAATTCCATCCCCACAGAGCTTCAACATGCTTTTATAGCAGTTGGGGATGCAAGGAGCCAAGGAACATGAAGAAAGCCCTGTCCTTTTCCCCTTCGCTCCCTCAAGTGACTCAAGGACTCATAACCAGGTGCTCAGGAGGGTGGGGAGAGATGTTCCTTACTTAGCACTCAAGGCAATGGCTATATAGAAAGACCAGTCTCAGGCCTGGTCCTCAGGAACACTTATGGCTGCATCCCCATCCTATTTCCCAAGGATCACAGAGATGTTAGTACCAGGGAGCTGGGGAGAAAACTGTGCCTACATCAACCTTTCAGGAAAAGAAATAGAAAGCAGTCAGGTTGTCCTGTTAGAAAAAAACCAAAAACATTTTTGGTTACAACTCTAGGCTCTGGCCAGTCACACTCCACACCAAGGTGAGCAGGTGTGGGAAGCCAGAGCCCCAAACCCTGGAACTTTGCTTGAATCAATTCAATTTGATTGCTGCTGTAAGGAACGGGCTCGAGCATGGAGTCCTGGCCACTCTGCCACCTCTGCATTGCTCATCAAGTCCATACCCACAAAAGCTAATGGGAAGTGCCCACTTCTGTAATCTTTACTCTCTAGGAAGTGATATGACTTGTGTGTTTCTGCATTAATAAATTATTAAAAAAAAACAGTAGGAAAATGACAGCCTGTGCTGGTAGTTTCCCCTCCTAGAATTCATCATCGGAGCTCAGCAAGAGGGTCTTCTCGTTGTCACGGGCACCGGAGCAGCTGTGGGAGCGCGAGATCACATGGCTGCCATTGCGCCAGGGGGGACCGTGCTCCAGTGTCGACTGTTGGGTGTACTGCTGGTAGGCTGGAGAGAAGTTGTGGATCGCATCTTGGACAATGTCATGGGGATTCATGGTCTCCTTGAGGCTGCTGGAGATGCTCTTCATGGGAGCACAGCGACCTGTTTGGGTAAGACAGGAAGGGACAAGTAAAGAACACTGCTGCCTTCCCCACATCCCTTAATACAAAGGTAAGGAAAACAGGGAACATGCAGTCCTAGGTCTTGCAGAAGGTGCCTTACAGACTTCCTTAAGCAGCTGCTGAGGAAATGCCACACAAATAGTGTTGACTTTCACCAGTGGTGCTCCTAAACCCAGACACTGTGAGCCAAGCGAATCCACCACAGCACTAAATGGGGGACACACCATGAGAACGGGACATACCCACAGTGACAACCTCCACTACACACTATTGGTGCTGGCCTGGGTGTGCAACAAATACAGTCAGGTAGGGAGGTGCTCCTCTAAACATTTTCAGAAGACAAAAAACTAAGTCAATTCTAAAAACATAGGAGAAAGGGCATTTGCCATTCCACTCACTAGAAATTAAGACTGCTAAGTGGTATCAAAGTGCCCATGGGAAAGAGATCATATGAGTAAAAAGCAGCACAAAGTAAGGAAAGGAGGGAACTAGGCAGTACTAGAGGCAGAACTACCCCATGTGTCATGATGATACCATGAAGAAAGCAACAGATGGAGAATGTACCACCCAAGTGCTAAGCACAGAGGGAAGTTGTGTCTTCTTCTAGGAGCTGCCATGTCTCATGGCTTCTAGGTTCCATTTCCAGTGTCGGCTTCTGCCTCTGCTCATTTCTGGGGATGAGCTCCCCAGAGAACCAAAGTATGTTGATCATCTGTGGCAATTATAAAAGTGAAGGGAGGCTAGGGTGAGAGAAGCTCCTTTGAGAGCCTGCACAACTCTTGGGAGAGAGATTCCCACAGCTCTGACACAAATGCTCTAAAGCTATGCGTTAATGCCCATGCAGCCGTTTTACTTATAATCCAGACAACCCTAAAGCAGCTGTGTGAGGCAGTGGAGTTACAGACTTGCGAGAAAAGGGGAACAAGGGACAGGGGAGTTTGTAGGCAGGCTGGGAATCAGGAGAGAACAGCATCCCAGCTAAAAACCAACTGAGACAAACACAAAGCATGCTGTACCTACCGTATGGCCCATATGATGGAACTGCTGCATCAGGGACCAGTGGCCAAAGCAAGGGAGAGATAAAAGGAAGAGGAGAGAAAGACAGACACAGAGAAAGAGGAAATAACAAGAACTGAACAAGGCCCACCGCTGAAACATTCCCCACTGTACTGACCTGTAGTTTACCCTTTCATCACCCAAAGATCTCATCTCCCCCCACTGCAACCACTGTTCTTCCAAAACCTCTGTCTGGGATGGAGGGTCGCTTACATTGACACTGCTTGAGGGCTGCTGTCTTCCAGCACCTTGGCACAGATCTCCCCCAGCAGGAAAGAATCCCTTTATTTGGAAAACACTGCATAGACTAGGTACAAACCCCCCTTTTCCCAGAGGTAACATCCATCTTCCTCTTCCCCAAAATAAGAATCTTCCTTATAGCAGCCCAGCCCTCACAGAGTCATTACAGGAAGATCCTCCTCCTCTATGACAAACATATTGCCAAAGCACAGCCTCATCTTCCCAAGCCAGATTCAAAACAGAGCCTGTTTTAGGCCCTGTCCCTCCTGCCTTCAGTCTGTTGCACAATCTGGAGCAATGGAGTTCCCCTTCGGGGAGACAGGAAGAAGGACAAACCCACTCTACCGAAACAATGCAACATCTTACAGCCCTCAGGTCCGCAACAAGTTGTTGTGGGTGGCATGCTGGGGAACTGAAAAGGGAACAGTGCAATTCAGTGCAAGGTTTCTGCCCTGGAGAGCTGTTGCACAATAAATCTGTTCAGACACCACGCAGGAGGGGATGTGGCGTTTTCCAAGCTATCGGGTTGGGAGTTCTATCAGTGTGCTGGCTGCCTGAGGGACCAGTCACCACCCAGTCTCACTACTAAGCAAGCAATATGCACTGGCATACTTCCTACCTTGGGCATCAATTCTCTTGTCCACATACACCTTGTATGTGAAGGCGTGGCGCAGGGCAATGGCTGCAAAGAACATCTCCACACAAATGATGAAGTCTTGATAGCCAGCAGCTACTGTGCCTTCGCCCACAGACACATTAGCAGAGTGGATTTTGGGGATGGCACCACACTTTTCCAAAATGGCCAATAGCATCCCTAAACAAAGCAGTAAGTTCATATAAATGTGCAGAAAACATGGTCTCATAGTAACTGCAAAGAATGGAAACACTTTTTTGTGTTATATGTCCTAGACATAACCCAACTCACCACAGGAGCTACAAACACACACCTATGGTCATTTGTACAACAGAAAAAGGAAGAATAAAGTGAGACAAATACTTTTAGACAAATAATGTTCAAACACTGATCCTCTTCTATTCTCAACTGACACATAAACTGTGGAACTAACTGCTGCAGGACTTAAGTCCAAAAGGGTAAGAGGAGTCAGATATTTCTGTAAGCAACCCTGTGATCTCAGTGTTGTCTCAAAATAGGTTCTTTCACACAGTGTGCAAGAGGTCAATCCACACAAAGAGTCGAGGTATTTGGCTTATTTACAGTTCTGCATAGAAAGGGGTGCTGGCTGGCAAATCCACAAAGCCAGCATGACTACCAAAGCTCTTTTGCTATTTATACATTTTAGCAAACAATGCCACTAATGTTCCTTGGCTAAAAATTACCTAATTCTCTTTTTAATTAGTATTCTGTCTTCTATTGGTTAATGATCCTCTCATTGCTCACGCTAATTAGTCTGGATGCTCAGTCTTTCTCTCCTTTTGAGTCGGTGGTTTCTTGGGTCAGTGGCCATGATCTCCCCCTGCCAGAATTATCTTTTACTCCATTGGAGCTGATTCAGCACAGTTGCTGTCTTTATTAGTTTCTTCCTTATCCTGGGGGTTCTGCCAAATGTCTCTGTGGTCTGTAAATTCTGCATTCTTTGTGCCCACTATCTGTGGTACATCCTTCTTCCCAAGCTTTGTTAACCTCCCCTGAGGTCACTGAAAAACGATGATCCCTAAACCTTAAGGCAATTCCACTGTCAAGTAATTTGTCTTTCTAACACCTGGACATCAGTTGGAGCTTGTTTGTTAGCTGCTGTTTCACAGATTAAACCTCTTTTCTTGTTGATTAGACTTGAAAGCATACAAAGATCAAACACCAAAGAACATCCTTTCTTAAGAATACTTTGACATATTCCACATTCTGCAACATCAGTATTTGCCCAGCTAGAACGAACACTGAAGTAACAGAACTTTTCATTAAGTGTATTAGTGTTCTTGACACATCAGTGTAAGAAAGAGAATTCTCCCTGTCCACAGCTTCGTGGCTGAAGAATTTCAGAGAAGACAAAGTGTGTGACCAGATACCTCAAGATGATAAACTAGACAGCCTATTAGTTTGTCTGTAAACAGGGAGGATGGGCTATACTCCAACAGCCTAAATTCCACCTAAGTTCCTACTCAATTAGTCTTTGAAGTGCAACTCAGTAAACCTAAGTAGGGCATTGAACAGGGAAATGCTTAGAGCCAATTAGTCAGAAGCACTAAGCTTAGGTGGAATTTCAACTTTCTGACTGTGCCTCTGCTTCATGTGTATGAATTCTGAATGCCCTTCTCCCGGCAATGGTTCTGTGGCAGCACGCACTGCATCCAGCCAGCTTGCTGCTTCATATACATCACAGACATACCATTAAAATTCTATTTATAGAGCACTAAAAAAAGCACTAAAATTTTTTATATGTCCACTTTAATCAATAAAATGGCAGCATGCAGATAAAATGTTGTCAGCTTGTGCTATATGATTTTTTCAGGAATGCAGAGGACTCTTCACCCTATCAGCTGATTTTGCCAGGTACATACTCTTGCGCACACACACATGCAGGGATAATAAGGATTCAGGAGCATACCAAAAAAAATTAAACTGAGCAAAATAGGTTTCCCAGAGAAAAGCAATGAATGACTATAAACCAAATAGAATACAGAAAGACATTCTGTCTATTAATCAACATCTGCTCTATCAACTCTTGTGTCTGAGCAGAGAGCCCTTTGTGCCTACCAAGGGAAGGGAAAAGCAGCTCACCTTGCCAGAAGGACAGGAAGATGACAGACTTCACCATGAAGAACTTGAGGACCGGGCTATAGGGACTGAGCAGCTCACGTGTGGCAAAGTAGAAAAGGAAGAGTGCATACAGTGCCAGGCTGACAGAGATGTTGTAGATGATCGTCACATAGAGGTAGCCACTGGTCACACTGAAAAGAGAAGATATATATGAATGCCTGAAACTTCAGCATGTTTTCCCCTTGCCGCTACTAATGGAGAGTTCCAAGAGTCCATTTCCTTCCTGTGTCCCTGTCCCATTCCCACCCCCAAACTAAGGCAAAAGAAACATGAAACTAAGAGGGCCACCCCTGCCTTCTTTTCTCATGCACATCAACCCTTGTACTCCCATCTTTTCCCAGCACACACAGAGACAGTAAGAAAAGCCAGGCACAGAAGGGGCAGCCAAATCATGCATGCTAAATAAATAAACTTACTCAAAGTCACCATCCTGGTACTTTCCAAAGGCTTGAAGGATGACTGTGCTGATCGCCATAAGGGGCTTCACCACACAGAACTGCAGGGTAGCCTACAAGAACAAGAGGAGAAGAATGAGAAGGCAGGTGGTGCAAGAAGACAAGCTGCCAAACCAGCATCATAATGGAGTGTCCACTGGGACCACTCAGCAAGATAACACAATCCAGCCCCAACAAGAAGTCTGACCCTGTCACTTGCTAATTGATTGTTCTTGAGGACTGCAGCACCCAAAAGGAGATTAAGGATACATGTGCTATCTACTTGTCCAGAATGGGAAGAAAAACCACTCTGTAGGGCTGTTCTAGAAGCTGCTCAGCCCCACTCTTCCAGAGCTGCTTTTCATAGGCTGTGATGCAGCCCATTTATGAACAGTAACAGTATGAAAAATAAAAAATCCCACACTGCGCTACGGCAGACACAACGAGTTTAACAGAGACATACTGGGGTAGGGAAGAAAACTCCAGTCCATAGTTGTGACAAAGTTAGCCAAGAAGGTCCCCTGGATCAGAGGGGAATCCCACTGTCAGAGGAGGAACTTCTGACAACTGCCACAATATTCAGGCATTTTGTAAACACAGCAGTGTTTCTTGCCACACACAAGTTAAGAACTACTCTGTTGTCATCCACATGACCTTCACTGAATCCCCCCAAAGATTCCGTGGCACTTGCAATCAGCTTTATCCATTCTGCCTGTATAAACTACTGCTCCTATTGGGACTGAGTGCTCTCTCAAAACCGCTTCATTCTTCAACTTTCTGCAGATGTTGAACTTCAAAGTCCTAAAAAAGGGAATCCTAAAAAAGGTCCTAAAAATGTCTCCCTGAAGAGATGCGACCTGTGTCTCCCAGAAGGAGGCTGGAAGAGCCCCAGAAGATGCTGACCGGTGTGTATGTGGGGAGGGCTATGTAAGGAAAGAAGGTAAAACCAAACAGTAATAATTGCTTTGGATACGATGCAATTTGTTAGTGGTCATAAGACTTCAAGGAGATTAAAAACCCCAGCACATGCCAGTTAGTGAGTCACTTTAAATATGTGAACTGGAAAAGGTCAAGCTAATTGGTAAACAACTCCATCCTCTGAGCTTCCCCTCCTTCCGATCTGGAGACATTTTAACCATTTCCCTGCAATACAAACCACCACATACTATTTTTAGCTGCTTCCCTAGAAGATGCTGTAGCATATGGGAAGCACATGGATGGTGTATGACCCATGTGTGAGGGTCACCAGACAAAGGCCCAGCAAAGAATCTTGATCAAGACATCTTTAAGGAAACAAGCTGTTGGGACTTCACACCACAGACACCAGCACACCACCACACTGCTGGAGGTCCACAGGCAACACAGGCAGACAGACTGACCCACAACAGGCACCTGCCTGAGAAAAGTTTGTGGGGGAGGGGGTGACATGAAGGTGGTAAGAAAAAATGTTTATAACACACAGATTCCTTCAGGATGAAAGGGACTGGAAAGAGCAGAAAGTGGGCAGGTGGTGATGGGAGGCAACAGAAATGCCAGAGATGCTGAGAACAGGGCTAAAAAGGGCAAGGTGTTCCTTTCAGCACATTTCTCTTCCTGATCATCACGATGGTAGATACTGCACAGATCAGCACTGACATTTGTTCTGTTGCCCTTTTACACCAGCCTTCCCAGGACTTTGCCTTGAAAGGTCTTCCCCAAAAATCCTGGAAGTCTAGAAGTACTAGAAAGTGAACCTTGGCATCAACAATTTCTCACCAAGGCAGTATTTAAGTTCAAGCCAAGAAGGATGGAAGTATTTAAGCATCTCTTGCAATACACCTCCTTCACAGTCTCCACAGCAGACTTAGCAGCTAGCAAAGGGCAGGCATGCATAGAAAAATTGCTGCCAGATACCAGCAAAAGAAAAGCAAAATATCTACCAAAGACAAAGTTACCAAACAAGCTGGGATTTGTGGAGGCCAGCAGAAAAAACACACCTTCCCCATTCCCCAAGATGTGCTTCTAGTCTTCACTGCTGTAAATAAACCTTCCAAACACAGACACGTGCAACGCAGGTGGTGATAACTGCAAGAGGCTGTGGGACATGAGAAGCAAGAAGTCTAAGGGAAATTATTTCTCCAGCATTCATTCACTTTCATGGGTGTTACATCTGCTTACAATATATTTAAAAGGTAAAAGTTAACATTAGGAGCAATAAGAAGAGGTAATGCAGTGAATCAACTAAGGGTGTCCAGATGAAACCTGTGGGAAACAGCTGAAGGAACATACTGGGTTCAGACTAGAAAAGAAAAGTACCAGGCAAGAAAACAGAAAAGCTGTAAGGACAAAATATGGGGCAGGGACAAACAGAACAGATACGCAAAAGAAGTGGCCATTTGAAAATGGCACTTGTGCAGCACTGCTTAACACCAGATACTACCATGAGGCTGCACTGTACTTTTGATGTTCCTGCATATTGCTAAAACACAGAAGATGGGCCACGATGTTCAGGAGAAGCCAGGGCAGATATCTAAACCTGCTGACTGAAATTACAATGACCTAAGCCATTTCAAAGAACCAGACCTGCTTCACACTGCCTCCACAGAAACCTCCTGTGTTCATTTCAACAAGTGAGCAAAGCCTTGAAATTCACCTGCTGCTTCATGACAGCAAGAGGTGACTGACCTGCAATGAGCAGACAAGACTGTATAGAGGTTTAGGTCTCCCCTGTTCCACTGCCTTCAACATACCCAGTTCAGCACAGACAGACACACATGGTGAGCAATACTCGGTTCCTCCTACAAACCAATGTGTCATGCTTAACCTCCACCTCCTCCTCAGCTCCAAATCACAACAGCAGCACTGGGAATTCAGGAGGCTGTTACACAACTGTGGGGTGTCTGCGACATAACACAGACATAGATTTCTTAGAGTTGGGACCTCTGTAATCCAGAAAGGAAAAGAGTTTCTTCCTAGGATTAACATCAGTTTCAGGAGATAACTTGTGTCTTTAAACTAAGGCCTTCCTGATGTGGGGTTGAGTAAAAAATGTTAAAATCATTCTTAACATGTTAAAATCATTCTTAACAAACAAACCAACCCTGAAACACCTCCTCTTCTCAGCAGTCTGCAGGCCTCCCAAAATGCTATTAGAACCCCCCCTGGAAGATCTCAGAAATTCAGCAGCAAAAAGCATCACTGACAACCCCACACACCTAATTTCTGCAGAATGTCCCAGTCCCTCCAGCCCATACCTGTTTGCAGAATCTCAGGAATCCAATTGAATATGTCTTTCCCCACAGGCAGCAAGTCCCATACACACAGCTGGACCTGAAAGAGCCAACACAAGATGACAGAGTTCACAAGCAAGATTTGGGCAAGAGTGCAAGATTCCTACCCTCTTCATCTACCTCTCTGTAGCAAAGTTGCAGGACTGGTGCCTTCTCCAACAATGACTGCAGTTATGGCCTCTCTTGCAGACATGTCTGAAACAACATCCTGACTATACACTGCAATTTTTTTCTCCTGTCACCCAGTAGCACGGGGAGAAACGTAGATCCTAGAGGAGACACACAATCAACTAAAGACAGAAAATAATGAAAGGAGGAGAAGAGAGTAAGAAAATAAGCAAAGGAATAGGCAGGTGTCCAGAAAAACTGTGAATCAGTCCAGCTTGCCTAAGAGGATGTGATCAGCCTGATCTGTCTCACAGCAAGCTAGTGGTAAATCATCATCATCCACACTGCCCAGATCCAGCAGACATTTGCCACCTGACACAGTTTTTCAGGACAGGGATAGAGAAATAGTAGACAGGTACAGAAGGAGGACAGCGTCATGCTGTAAGCACAATAAATACTCACTCAATTGGTTTCCCTCTGATCTCAGACATGATGGAGCTCTCCCCTCCCAAGTACTCATAGCAGAGGCTGAGAAAGTTGTATATTACAAAGGCTGCGAAGACATCAATCACAGTAAAATGACAACCAACTTCAAAACAGGTGCAAGGACCAAGAGTACACGCAACAGACCAAACATTAGCAGGGACTACTTATGCAGCACCTTTCCCTCCCCAGCACTCCAGATTTTCACTGCATTTATCATCCTACCTTGGCACTCACAAGACGATCTGAATGGGACTTCGGCCAAGGTGCTAGGCCAATTCCATGACTCATGCCAAAAGGGTCACAGAACCATTTAAAACTGTGGTCAGTCTCTCTTTTACTTGGCATCTGTAAGATGCCATTCTTTACAGGGTTCCTGTGCATTATTCCAGGATATTACACTGGTACTAAATAATCTGGAAAAGGTACCTCTGATCCATCAGCCATATGTTATCTCCTGTATTTAACCTTTTAGCTGAACATGGTTTATCTCTGACAGGTAACCAGACCATAAACATACGAGTTGGAAAAACAGTTTATAACAATCAGTGAAATTCTGTTTTCATGTCTTGTGGGGACTTTTGCAAAACAGACTCTGTGCTTCATTTTCTCAAAAAGATGAAATTTCTTGTGTGCTGAATAAACTTTTCCTTGGGGCACCTCATTTCCACCTTCCCCAGCAACCTGGTACAGATGACGAACAGACTGACCACTAACACTCTGCCCCATTTCAGTTCCCCATAACTACAGATGTATCTCCTTTTCATAGGATCCAAATTCACTTAAAAGTGCATGAAGTCAGCCTGCATACACACTGTCTGCCACTCCCTTGACTTGCTATAATTGCTGTTGCACCCTCAAAGTTGTAAGATTTTTTAGAGCAAGGACTGTACTTCTGCATTTGTCACAGACAGCCCTGGGGCAAAATTACATTCTTGCAACATTATATTCTATGGTCACCTGTGTCTGGACATTCCCTGGAATGACAACACCCAAATCCTACTTTTTGCCCCAAATAACTGGGATAGAAACAGCAGTCTCAAGGAACTTTAAGATAAGAACAGAAACCTAATAATGTGCAACACTGAGAAGCTGATCTCCCCAAGCAGCCAGTTATTAGACCTGAGGTAAGTTTTTCCACATGAATGATCTTCCAAATTCAGACAAATTCTTCTATAAGCATCCAAAGTATGCCCTGGCAAAGAGATACTCCACGCTCCCCAGAACACTTATAGTCTCAAAACATTGTACTTATGGCTTGTAGACGTGTCTAGCTGGCAAGACTGCTATGGCACATAAAAGCCAGTGGTATACATGCTTCTATGTGTGTAATTGAGATATTGTTATTCCATCTGTAATCCTCATTATCGAACTACGTTCACACAGTAATGATTTTGCCAAAGCTTTAATTAGGACAGAAAACACCAACCACAGAAAACTTATTTAAATAACTGTGGTAACCCCTTTTGCCTTCAATTTTCCTGCAACTCAGCTGACAGCTCCCAGCACCTAGAGAAAGAAAGGCTGAGCTTTTCCTATTGTCCTCCAGTGACCCCTGCCCTCTGATGTGGTCATTACAATACTAGCTGCCCATTCCCCAAGCACTAGGGAAGAGATGACATCAGAGAAAGAAAACAAAACAAAAGGGAGAAATATCTGCCCATTCATCCCCAAAAGAAGTGCTAACTAGCAAAGCTCATCACACCAGCAAAGAACACTTCTCCTATTCCCGATCCACATCCATCAGATATTCATGATATGAACATAACAAAAAAATTATGTTTTTTTGTTATGTTCATATATAACAAACCCTACTTGTGTCAGTGTTTCTCACATCGTGGTTTGTACAGAAGCAGTCACATCAAAGAGTAACACCAGAACAGGTTCCTCCTAACACACACTACAAAATACAGTCCATAAATGGCTTAAGACAGCTTTCAAAATGTATTAGCAGTGTCTTCTTCCACCATTCCCTAACAGCCCACTTTGCAATGTAAAATCTTTACAAAAAATAAAGAAGGTGGATGGCAAGAGAAGGAAGAGGACTAAAAGGCTGTTTTGAAGCAATCCCCAGAAAAAGCAAGGGAGAGAACCTGCTTTCCAAAGGTGTTTTCACCTCCAATTGTAGTTTTCTTACACAGGCCAACATGCTGAGGTGAACTCTGGAGCACAGGCAGCCTCCTGATGCTCAAACGTTTGCAAACTCCCAGAGCAAGAGAGGCAGAGGGATAGTGGCTGCTGCTAGGAGAGCAGCAGGTTTCCTGCTAGACCTACACGCACACACAGGGTGGGGAAAGAAAAAAAACACAGGCCCAAACAAAGATGCTTTCTTGCACCACGTGTGTGCATTTGCCATCTGCTGCTGCATCCAGAGCATTGTTGTGGACGTGAAGGAAGGCCTGCTGGTCCCTTCAGATAATTAACTTGTTCACATGGTGAGGGGCAACTCTCCACAATGCAGATCTCATCAAAACAACTGCACCAATGACTTTGGATTTAATGAGGGTATGGTGATAAATTGTCCTCAAAAAAACACTGCTAGAGTGCAGTATCTCCTGCTTCCTGAGTGGATAGATGCTTCTTTCAGGATGAGACCAGGAGGGAAGTTACAATAGCATTTACAGGAAAGTAACCATTTCCCTCACATACAGTGCTAGTGGTATTACATCACTGCAGCAGATAATCAAAACCAAGCAGGTGCTCATCCTGAACAGGCTCACTCTCTTCTACAGGATTCCAAAGCACTTCACACTCCACTAGCCCCAGCACGTGGTCACTGTGCTACCCTGTGCAAGCAGACAAGTGGCCACAGGATGGGACTGGAAGAATATATTGCTAAGCTGCCCCAGGAATTCAGGACAAAGCAAGTATCTGGCTGCTAAGTGCTGTTAAAAGAGACAGGAGCTGAGCAATACCTCACTTTCTAACACCCAGATACCATCAGACTTTTTGGCTTTACCAAAAGCTTTTACCTTCCTGAAGCAAAGAACCCCAGAAAACCATGAACTTAATCTCTACAGAAGCCTGGAAAGGAACCCTTATGCTCAGAGGCCAGCGAGGGAGAGGATAAAGTTGGCAAGGGCTTTGAGCAACCTGATCTAGTGAAAGATGTCCCAGCCCACAGCAGGGGTGCTGCACTAGATGATCTTCAAAGGTCCATCCTGAGACAAACCATCCTATCATTCTATGACTTTCAGTCACTAAGCAAGCCATGGTCATCCAGTTAGGCAAACCACTCAGTAGGTGATAGCAATGCTGTCTCCATGTCCTCAAACAGAAATAAAGTTCTCTCAGGGCAGAGACTTCCTCCCCCTCATTTTCTGTCTGACCCCTCCTTACCTTCATAGCAGTCCCGCACTGTGCCAAAGTAAACATAGTACTGGTCATTGGTGAAGAACAGGAGACTGAGCCATGAGTCAAAGGCATAAATGGGCACAATGAAGAGGATCCGAACAATGTAGCGCTGTTCATTTGGGCAGCTGTAGCAGCGGAGATGCATGTAGATCTGAGAGACAGAGAGGGGAGACCGGGATCAGCGGTGTATGGAGCAGAGAGGAGAAAGTAGAACTGGAGAGTCAACTGGGCCAGGAAAAACAAACTCAGTAAATCACCTCTCGATTGCCTCCAGCAGCCTCAAGGTGATGAACATAAAAGAAAAGATAAATCACTGTTATCATATGGCATTGATATAAGCAACCCTTAGTTTGCAGAGACGGGGAAGGAGAGGGAAGAGAAAATGGAGGCATTTCTAATCTAGTTTCTTATAGGGAATTGATTTATTTTTACATCACTTTGACCACATTCTTTTTGTTCATACCTTTCTTGCTAGTCATCAGTCCTATATTCCTGCTATCCTCTTTTAAGTACCTACGATTCATAATACTGTAGGCTGCTTTTCTCTGAAACAGGAAGGTGTGCACACTTACATGCACACTTGTTGTGAACACTCACTCTTTTGGTTGTTTTGGATGCTTTCGAGACTTTCACCTGAAACAACCTAAGAGAGCCCTTTACAGCACATCTCAAAGCTGATAAGCCACAGCCCATCTGCTCAAGAGGTGTCATTCTGCACATGGGTGACAGCACAGCCACAAAGGGTCAGCCATCAAGGGAGCACTGAGCTCATGCAGTGTGCTCAAAGGAAACACACAGTTTGTTCTGTCTGACTGCACACATGCCAATCCCTCTAAGTAACTGGCTGAGGGGAGCACAGCATCCCCACCCTACCCGCTCCCACCACTCACAGTTCCTTAGCCATCATTGAATCCCACACCTAAGATGCTTTTTTACAGAATACCCACCTCCGAGAAAAGGTATTGACCACAAGCACACCCTGAAGATGAGCACAATCCCTGTAATGCCCTAATAACACAGGCAGAGCTTCAGCACGATTTGTAGGCACACTCTCTCGACCACGGAGTCAGGAGAGGCAAGGCCTCTCCACAGCAATTCTCACTTAGCTGCTGTCCCAGCTGCTGGAATTAGTAACAGCCAGCTGATGACATATGTGCCTCACCACTGACTGATTCTGCTGCCTGAAGAGGTACAAGCATTAGTTTGAAGTTTCACCCTGGATTTTGGGGTGCTATGAGGATTCTCCAGAGACTAAAAAAAACATACACTGACAATCTCATCTTTCCACTGTAAGGGAGAGGGGCTTGTGTCTCCCCAGCTGTCTGTTGCTTGTTCCTCCCTGGTCAAAATTGACTGAAGGGTTCAAAAATACTTCTGTTTCCTTTCCCTGTGAAGGGCTCAAAAATACTTCCAATTCCTCTTATTAATCCATGAGGAGCTCACAAAAAGCTCATTTCCTGAGAACAGGTTGAAAAGAAGCTAGCAAACCTTAGAGATATTTTTGCCTTGCGACAATCCCAGTGACACATCTCATCCAGCGTAGAGACAGCTGACACCAGAGTTCAGATGACTCCAAGCTTTGCCCTTGGGATGTCAAAAGAGCCCTGTGATCCATGTGCCTAGGAGAGCACAGGAACTGATGCTGTGTAAGAGAACAACAGCGCATTTCAATCAACCGTGTCTCTCTGGCACTGACCCCCATCGGTTTCTTCACAAAAGGACATTAATGCCTAACTGTGCAATGTTATACTGCAGAGGAAAATTTCCTCCTACCCTCAGCAGGTGATCAATTTGACAGGAGGATCCATGGCACTTGTAATTGTTACCCAAGCTGGTGAAACTGCAGGTGTTACTCTTATTCATCTGTGACTAATCCATTTTTTACCTCCACTGGCCCCTGTACCCCATCAATAGGCTGTACTTTTCTAGATTCTAGTCATCACTCTGGAATCTACAATCCAACAGGTACAAAACATGGGTTGATAAATAACAGGGCTTGTGTTTCCCCACTGTATTTTTCAGTTCACATGACAACTGCATGAAAGAGAGGTACAGAACAGGATGCAGGGTTTGACTTATTCTGGCTCCCAGGACACCTGCCCCAGAGAGAGGGGAGGGGAAAAAAATTGAAATGAAATATTTCCTGCTACTCCTTTCCTGCTACTCTGCTGCAGGCAGCAGAGTTCAGCCTGTGGAATCCACTGGCACAGGAGATCAAAGGAGGAATGTCAAACAACAGGTGACTAGGATCTTTTAGCTAACAGGTGACACAATAAAAAAAATGGTACGATTCAGCTAAAGGCCTGTGAAGGGACGGGCTGAGAACACACCTTTCTGCAAACCTTCAAGAGATGGCCAAATGTTTTACACCTGCTGGTTTTAAAGAGTGTGCTTCCTCTCCATTCACACTACAGAAATGATCTGTTCCTTCATATGGGGAAAAGGAAAGGATCAGAAGTACAAGTGACAGGGTTTTACCTGATGGCAGGTGATGAGCAAAGCTGTCCATACAAAGAAACCTGAGATAGCCTGAGCAGCAGTGGTCATGAGGAATATTGGCTGCTCCACAGCTGTGGGGCTGCCATCCTCTGGCATCCAAGAGAAGTTAGGAGCCACAGCTGGAGTGGTGGCAGCTGACCCCAATCTGGGGGCTGCAGTGACATCAGTCATCATAATCATGTTGCCTTTTGGTGTGAGGTTCCAGTTGGAATTGCTAAAGAGTTGCTCACGAGCCAAGACCTGTCAGGGAAGAGAACCACAAAACAATTGAACCCAGTAGAAAAGAGTCAGGAATGTAATAGAACTTTGCATCTCTCACATGCTTTTCACCAGGCTGCTCACGTGTTTTGTGAACAGGACCTGGGTAAGTCTGCCACTGCCACCCCTCATGATATAACAGATCATGTGGTACTCAGGAACCTCTAACAGCCTCCCAGAGATCATGAAATCTGGCCATTGCCATTATCACCACTCTTCTGCAACAAAAATATATAAGATTAATACAGCATTCACCAGAGATCACAGAATCATAGGATGGTTTGGGTTGGAAAGGACCTTAAAGACCATCTAGTTCCAAGCCCTGTGCGGTGGGCAGGGACACCTTCCACTAGACCAGGTTGCTCAGAGCCCTAGTAGACCTGTTCCTGAACACTTCCAGGGATGAAGCATCCCTAACTCCTCTAGGCAACCTGTACCACTGTCTCCCCTTGTTCACAGCAGAGAATTTCTTCCTAATATCTAATTTAACCTACTCTCAATTTAAAGCTGTTTTCCTTAGTCCTATCTCTACACATCCTTGTAAAAAGATCAGAAGGAAGTGTCTAAATCATCCATACTGGAGGATTACAGGCACTCCTAAGTTAACAGCTCTGTTTTCCATAAAAGTACAGGATATTCTGCTGTGTCCTAGTATCATGGTTAGCCCGCCAAGCTACAAAAAGAACATGTGGCACGCTTTCCCTGTGCAGGAAGGAGGCAGGGGAAAGAATATCCTAATTCCTCCAGCAATGGAGGAAGCAAGCAGACGTTCCTACAGACGCTGAAAACCACACTCAGCCCAAAGCACCCTCTTTGAAGGATATGCACTGAAAGCTCTTCTCACTGTGACAGTGTGAATAGCATGAAAGACATGCTTTTACCAAAATTTGTACGGCACAGTACATTTAGTAAGCCTGTCACTAATTTTACTAACTTTGCATTGTTTTCTACATGATGTGAATGCAACCTGATTGGATTTTAAAAGCCAGCTGACACATAAAAACGCATGCTGAACATAAGAATATGCAAGATTTCAAAGCAGCATGACCCTTGGCCATTTCCTGGATAAAAAGCTATCTTCCTTCAATTGAAAAAAATTCTTGACGGTCTAAGATCTAAAGTAGCTATTATTTTCAATTTGGTCATAAGAAGGCTCCAGTGTGACCTCTGGATTGCAGGAGGATAATCCACTTAAACCAAGATCACAAACAGGCAGCCATTGATTCTATCCACTAGAAGAGCTGCTTCTGTTGTGGCTATCAAAGGGAACAACATAATACTGCCTCCTTCTGATAACCTCCTAATATTTTTCAGAATAGCACTTCTATAAAAGCTCAAGACATTGCTCTAACACAGGCCTTTACGATCAGCAGATGGAAAGGGCTTTAGAAAGGCCAATGATCCATTGCCACAGTTTACAGCTGCACCAGGGAAGGACACATCTGTCATCTACTGACAGGTTGTTACAGAACACAAAAGAGAACATATATTCACAGAGGAACTGCCCCAGCCCTGCTTCACCTGAAGCAACAGCACAAACTAGGGAACAGGTACCGATTAAAAGCAGAGTGCCAGTAACAAGCCCTTTCCACATGCACACTAAGGCATGAAAACGGCCCCTTTAGCACAGGCTTTTCCAAAACATGCACTTGTATCACTGGTGTGCAGCAGTCCGACTTTACCTTATTTCAAGCTCCACCTCCTTTCTGCCTTCTTCCATAGGGGAATAAGAAAACTCCTGGGAAATACCCAGATTTGTTTAAGCATGTATAATCTTACTATAAGTGGAGCTGCATAAGTGCTGTACCTTAATTTACAAACTAATCATCAAACTTGGCTTTTCTTTGTTCTTTCCAGTTGTTTTTCCAAAATATCCCTGCTCTGAGTTACAGCTTTCCATAACTGCATGTACACTAGGGTAATTCCTTTCCGGTCCTGATCAGTACAGGAAATGTAACTTAAGTTTTGAGCTTCTAAGCATACACACACATTTCATTATCTGCACTATATCTAAAAATTTGGAGAGAAGGAGGCTGGGTGGAGATGTCACAAGTTAGCAAGGTTTTTATTGCTTTGAGAAGGGATTTCTACCCAAATAATTTCTGAAGCAACTGAATACGCAGAGTGATGAGAGGGCTTCCACAAAACACAAAAAGGGCACATCTAAAATGAAATCAGAGCAGATGCACCTGTGGTTAACCTAGCTCTAAATAAAGTCCAGCCAGCTGCAGTCCCGCACACCCCAGTGCACTTTGGGAGCTATGCAAGACAGGAAGCTGCTAAGCCCTTCCAAAAGTTCATAGGGGAGAGGACCTGTATAGCAGAGCACAGGTGCAAGGAGGAACAGGACCTGGACCTCCACACTCCAGCTAATCAAATAATATCAGCAGCACAGATCCAAATGCAGCAGCAGTAATATCAACAGAACTGAGGATCTGAAAAGGAATTATTTTGTGTTACTGGATTCATTTTAAAATAAATGGAAACAGCAAAAAGTGATCCACAAGCATTTTGTCATGATGGGTTATGTATTCATAAGCAAGGTCAGTCACAAATGGAAGTTGTGTATGTAATCTTAACACTGCCCCCTTGTGATTATATATCAACAGCCATTAATTACAGGATTGTGCACCATTCTTCACCTAATCCCCTTCAATTCACACCGTCATTGAAATTAATAACTTTTTCCACCACTGTATTCTGAAAGATAATACACAAACTCTCTTACAAAACAGGGCTTACATCTCCTACCCAAACCCCAAATCACCTCACCCATGAGCACCCAGGGCTGCCCATGAGGACAGCTTTTTATTTCCTTGACACCTTTTATTGGTTCTGTGCATCAGTTTGCAGTTCATTCTCCTTGCTAGTGAAACATGAAGGAATGCTGTACTCCAAAATCTGCAAAATTAACATAAACCTTCCAAATTATCCCTTCTAATCTCCTCAAGTCCCACACATCACAGCTACAGTGACAGGTATAGGCAGTGCACAAAGCTGTTATGAAATTCTACTGTATGTAAGAAGGTGAAGCTGTAAGAGCAATTCCAGTCTACACTAAAGAAACAGGTAATAGCACAGATGACTGGAGCCTTAACCAGGAAAGTGGATTTCAGCTCATTCACTACCACCAGCTCAGTCTGCAGAAGCTCCTCTTCTGCCTTGTCAAAAAGAGCATTTTCAGGGTGGGCTGTGGCAACTCTCTCAACAGGCCTTGCTTTTGAGATGTCTCTTCCCACTGTACAACAGCACACAAGCCCAGTAAAGGTGGTGCCTAGGAACATGTCACAACAAAAATACTGCCTTGATAAGATATAGATCCAGTACCTTGGTATCAGCAGCTTCCCTCTTACATGACACTGTGAATGTGTTTTGACACTTATTTCTTGGACACCCACCTCCATCACAGCTCAAGTCAGTGCCACCACACACTTTTCAGGCTTACTCTCATGCCTGGGTAAAAAGGTACTTTCAAACAGCCATAAAGCTATTCCCTATTCACTTCCATCACCTCCATCAGCCCCTGGCTGTGATCTCTTTCCTGGTGCTCCTCCCAGCTGGCTGTATTTCTCTGTTGTTTCTTGTGCATTTTAAGCTCCCTGGGACAACCATCTTTTTGTTCTCTGTCCATACAGCTCCGAGCACTGCAAGGTACCAAACCACGAGGAAAGTGCTTGACATTACCATATGTCAAATCAGGGGCATTTGGAATTACACCCAAATTACCAATGAAATACAAACCAATCTAATGCATAATAAATTTTGAAGCATTTCTTACTCTTCTGCCATATCCTGTTTTCTCTGCCTACCTGTTTCATCTCCACCTCATTGCTTTCAGTTCAAGGAAGAGTAAAGTTCCTTGCACACTTATTCTCCCTCTCTGGAGAGCTCTCCTAAATGTATCAAAGGAAAATATTTCAACACTTCTAAATTTCACTCTTGGAGCTTTCCCCATCTCCAAGTGACTACCCTGCTCCCCCCGGAGGTAACCTGCAACATAACAGGACCAGAACAGGGAGCCAGGAAAAGCACCAAACCTTGGAAACTGGAAACAAGCACACATAAAAGTACAAATACGTAAACACACAGGGGTTTTGGACACAGGTTAGGTGTATTCCAGGATGACCACAGGAAATCTGGATCAGAGCTAGTATGATTCTTCTACATGGGCTACAGGAGCTTCTGGCAGTGCTGAGGTCTGTGTGAGGTCCATACACAACCACCTCCTAACATGGAAAGCAGAGATCACACCCCCATCCCCTACATGTCACCTGCTCCTGCCCAGATGTCATTACAGGTTATGCATGTTAGAGCAAGACAAGGCCTTGTGCTGCCAGGGCATTAGCTTAAACACCAAACTAGTACCTCTTACACTTATCTAACACATCTTCTGAAAACACTTTAGGAGTATTAGAGGGGGCTGTCGATGTAAGGAGGGGAAAAGAAAACAAAAAACAAAGCCTGTGCTATTTCTATCAAGATAACTATCCCGATAAAAGCCCAGAGATGCAGAACACTGTTACTAATATTCTTGACAGAGAAGAAGCTCCAAATGGCATGGAGAGCAATTCTCTTAATGAAACCACATAGACGTAAAGTAGCAGGGATGTGTTCACATAGTCTGCATCCACAGACAAAACAACACACTAATTCTCCATCAGGGGCAGATTGACAGTCCTGTATCTTTTGGAAACAGAGACCTCCTGTCTCTAACATTAACATGGCAGCTTCTTCTGCTGAAAATAAACTCAAAACAGAAAACAGACAGGATGTGGCAAAAGTGAAAACAAAAAACTTCATTTTTGGCTTGCATAAAGGCAATGGAAAATGTTACCACTAAGGAGCAGCTATTTCTACATAAAGATACACAAGTATGAAAACCTCACTTTTGGTGCAACAAAAGTGGTGTAAGAGGAGGGAAGAAAGGTTCAGGCGTGGTCCTTCAGCTCCATAGGGTACATTCAACCACAGTCTAGCAAAGGAGGAGGTGTTTGCCTGCTCTGAGCAAGACCTATCCCAGTGCCAATAGGAAAAGAACCCCAAATGACAGGACTCGGAAGCTGCTCTCTCCCATCTGCAAACACAATCTGTGTTTTTAAAATAGATCACCTCATCCGAGGCTGGAAGTATTTAATTTCTAAACTGCTGAGTGAGCAAAGAATGATACACAAAGCTATCTCATGAAAGAGTCTTAACAGCTAAGCCTCCTTCTGCTGTACAAGACACAAACCAAAAGAACACACACGACCTGGCTGCAAGGTTCTCCTGGCGAGCTACAAGACAAGACAATGTTCTTCCTTAAAACCTACTCCACATTTATATTGCTTTACATATCTACCATACCAAACTTTGTTAAAATACCACAAAAATATTTTCCATTCTCCTCAAATTCTTATTATTTCAAGAGTTTCTCCATTAAATTATCTTTATTCTGTATCCAAAAAGGCCAACACAGAAGTGCCATGCAGCAGATAAATCAGAGCCTGAACTTTCTGCATTTATTAGGACACAAGCAAGAGCTTTATATTAGAGAAAGCGGCAGCTTAATGTTTTTTGACAACGTGCCCTAGACTTACAAGGAATACAGAAACACAGGACAAAATGGTTCAAGGTTTATTTTAGACTATTTTAATTATAACAATGCCTAAAATTGCCAGCTGGGACCAGCTCTTTGTATTGTGCTAGGTATGTATGATAAATAATTAATCTAAGGTCTTTTCAACACCCAAAGGGATGGCATCACCAGCTGAAATGGCAAAACAGAGAAAAAGGAGCAGGTAGATAGGACAAAATAGCACTACAAAGTAAGAGTCCTGGCACAGCTGAAATCAGTGATAGCAATCCAAGAAAAATCTAATGCTTTTACATTTATTACTTCTTAAATTGCTTTTATTCTCTGGGGTAGCATCTAGTTTATTTAGCTATGAGACATGAAAAGGTCCCAACAATGCATTTTTAAGCTCTCCAGCAGCGCTCCCAAAACAATAGGAGTTAAGTATGTGACCTGGCATGCAATTTTAACTGATATAACTCATTTACATTTTACTGCTTATGCTGGGCAAAGCTTTCATAATTTCAAGTCGGTGGAAGTCGCCTCACAACACACACCTGCCACACAGGCACACAGGGGTAACTCTGAACACACATGAGCAATGCTGTGCTCAGTCACAAGACAGGCACTCACCAGAATTACAAACACACACAGCTTGCATCTGCAGCTGCTGCACTCCATGTCAACTTAACGTGCTTGTCAGTCTGCACAACAAATGCAGATCCAAATGCAGTTCTCCTCAGTTTATTTCTTTAGAGCAGATGCCCCAGTCACAATTTCACAGCTGTTGGTACAGTCAGTGAAACAAGGGGAAAGCATCACTGGAACAGAAGACCAGTAGGGTCAGCAAGAGTGGAGCAGGGAGCCATTAGCTCAGACAGAGAAGGTAGAGGAGTCAGGCACCTAAGACCAAACCACAGAGCAAGGTACACACCCACTAAGCCATACTCAAGAGATGATCCAATGCCTACACACACATAAGACCACACTGTACACATAAACAATTTAACCTTCAGCAAGGTCACACCCCTAGGTTTCTCATTTTAGGTAAATTAAAATCTGAGAATACCACAAAAATCTTCTCCACTTGCAGCTCACACAGCCCCCACCCATTTTGCAAGCCCATAGTCATCCTAAGAGAAGCTTCCCCTCCCCATGCGCTCATTAAAATACTCAGAATCAACAACAAAACCCTTTTACCCTGAGCCATGCACTCTTCTTTCCAGAGTTTTTTTCTGCTCTATTAATTTCTGTTGTCTCACTGTATTTGCACAGCCCTCCTCCCCCCATCCTCCTCCTCCTCTTTTTTTTTTCCTGTGGACTGACCCACATTGTGATAGGTCAACATCCAACATCTAGTCCCTTTTTTGGAAGGGGACAGGAAAAAACAGAGAAAGGCGGAGGGAGAGAAGGAGAAGAGATGGTCCCCAACCTTCCAGCTTCTCCTTTGAGAACAGGATCAAATACACTTGGGGCATGCACTGCATCCCTTTCCCATACTCCCAGCAGCCCCACTCCACACAAACCAGGCAAGCCCTCTGCTCCCAGGGGAGAAACACAGAAAAGACTATAAAGATATTCTGCAACTGGTAGAGGGGGAAAAGGCAAGAAGAAAAAAGGATGTGTTGTAAACAGTTGTGTCCCACATGACAGAGAATGTTTGCATTTCAATTTCCAAACTCTCAAGAACAAAGTCAAATCAGAACTTATTCCACTGCCACTTGCATACATTGTTTCCCACCTCTGAGCACCAAGACAGGGTAGATGAGAGTTTTAAAGTTACCACAGGGTACAGTTTCTTTAAGAAGAATCAGAACTCAAACTCTACAGCAGCATGGAAAAGTATTGAACTTGTGGCAGCCACATACAAAGGAAGTTTTTCTAATACACTGGAGTCTACTTTTCTACGCAGAAGATGACATACAGAATCTATCAGATCAGATCCATACTTCAATTTAGCAAGTAAATGAGCTGAAAGAACCCAGACATCTTATCTTATCTTATCACAGGTCTAGGCAACCGTGCAGTGGTGCATATGAGGGCAACGGCACATGTGACTTCCCCAGCAATCATTCTCTGATGCAGACATGTAGCTATGATGAGCACTGCAGAGGTAAAATCAGTGATTCTCAACAAAGCACCCAAGGCCACACTCACTATAAAGCCATTTTGTTATTGCTGCAATAACAACTGATTGACTTATTTTTGTTTGTAGTTTGTTGCTCATATTTTCTTTTTTTTTTTATTTAAACCTCTGAACATAAGACACAAACATCCTTCCTAATTCCCCAAAATCACGAACTTCTAATTTCATTACTCCTATCTAACATTAGCCCATCCACACTTCTCTCCTGCCCTTCTACTTCATCAATAAAAATTCTACAAAGTTCTGAAAGTAGAATTAGGACCTTTGTATTCCCGGACTCATGGGAGTCTCTTTATCCCAAAAGCCATCAGCAGCAACGCATTTTCTCTATACAGAAAAAAAAACACACCAAGCATCAATCTGGAAGGGTGCATGCTTAAAAAAAATGCAAAACTTCAACTCAGTATTTCCAGACACCCTGATATTAAATTACCCAGTTGCATGAAGTTACCTGAAAGGGAATTTATACAAATGACTTTTGGCTCAAGACTCTTGTGCCATCTTGATCAGTGCCATCACAAAGTCATTGGGAGGGGGGAAAGGAAGTCTGTAAGTCATGAGAGTTTGGAGAAGTCACTCCCAGCTGATGGGACAAATAGCTGCAAATAGCTTCACTCACCACTAAACCAGTCTTTCATAGCAAAACCGGCAAGGAAGAGACAAGATAAGGTGAGCCACGAAGAGAAATTCACTCACTTCTAACCTGCCTCTTGAGGTGACTGACTTGTCCATGTTCATTTCAAGTAACTGGACAGAGGCACAGCTACGTTACTGCTGCTGAGGCTGTATCTGTGCTGGAGACGACCAGGCAGCTGCAGGCTCCCAAGCAACCAGCTCAGCAGCCTCCAGTAGCATCCATGTCATGTTCTACAGCCTGAGGAGGGAACACTGGGTCGGCAAGGTCAGCTTTTAAGATATTATTTCATCTCATCTCCTTCTTGAAGCCTCACTGTTGCACTACATAACATGTTGCAGTCATTTTCTTTGCTGAATTAGAGGGACCTTTTTTTTACTAGTGAGTTCATTGGGGGCCACATGTACAAAATACCCAGGCAGAGATGGATGCTTTGGGGCTAGACACAAAAAATGTGAGGCCATGACTCCAACTCTCTATGCTCTTGGTCACTCTTCATTATACAACATCCTCAAATAACTGATCCTTTTAGTATCATCAGATTCCTAGGCACTGTGGCTGTAATATAATAATAGCAACATTCCCATCCTTTCAATACAGAGACGGACTTGAGAGTGGGGTGAAAAATATCCAGGTACTGTATGGGTTAATACAGTAGGTTAAGACTGCAGGTAGAATGTCAGTTACTTCCCTTTTCAGGTTTCCTGTGAATTATACCCCTTGGGGGCTATAAAGTCCTGGTCAAATCCAGATACAGCACAGTTTCTGAACAGCTTGCCTATACACTGCATTTTCCCTGGACACATCTTGCTCCGTTTGCCTTCCCAGACATGTTACTTACACCATCAGAAGCAAAAACCCCATGGAGGTTGACCTGATTTTTAAAGAGAGAGAACTTGGCTAAGAGCAAGTACTCCAGTTCCCACTTCTTCTTAGTAGAGAGAGACTCTGAGGTGAGACTCCTGGAGGAGTGCAACTCACTGCTTTAGCTGGCAGAATTTCACTCCCAAAACCTTCCTGGGGAATTGCTGCTCCGAAAACAAGTCCAGATGCTCTCCCCAAAAGTACTCCATATAGGGAAAAAAAAAAAAGCAAAAGAAAAACAGAAAAAAACAGAGGAGGTGAAAAAAAGAAAAAAATACCCCCAAACCTCTTACTATAAGGGTGTTTTCAGTTCAAGCACTATAATATTTTACAGTTGTTTTAGCTAAGCTTTTCAGTCCATCTCATCACAGTGTCAAACTGCTTTCAGAGTCCCAAGCATTCTGGTAAGGTGCGATGTCTTGACAGGAAACTGCTCTTCCACCACAAGAAAGCAAACCCCAATGAATCTGGGAAGAAGCAAGAACAGCACACAACAGACACAGCGCTCCAAGCGAATACCTGGGCAAGCCAGCACACAAAACTCCAACCCAGTGCTATTCTCAACAACACCTCAAATTTCCAGGGCCTTGGCAAGCACAATCAATCACAAATTCTAAAGCAGAGAAGAGCTTCTGCCCCCAGCCAGAGCTGTTCAATAACACCCAGCTGCTTTGTTACATGGGCAGCCAGCGGCAGGCATGTACTGGAAAACTCGACTGTAGAAAAGTTAAATGCAATTTCTGTCTGAGGCTGTGCTATCCTCTTCATATTGTAGACAGACCAACCTGTACATTCACTGCTGCTTTCATTGGTTTCCTCAATTTTAGGCTGGAAACACTGAGAAAATGAGTCATAGCAGTGGCACTTCAGAATCAGTAACCTGATTTGAAACTTTGTCTTTTACTTCTAACTTCATTCAATACAACATTGAAGCAGCTAGGACCAAACAACAAACATCTCCCAAGGAATTCACTGTTTCTACCAGGTATTGCTGCAAGAGCTCCTTAAAGATATCCTGAGAGCTGCTGGAAAATGAAACAGGCACTTCTGCTAGAAGGAGCAGGCAACAGTTTATCTCCCTTAATGCAAACATAAGCCAATTAAAAACAAAACCAAAACAGGAAGGGAGAAGGAATGAAGGGTAAGTTCCTCACATGGAAATTAAAAGGCTGTCATCTTACACCAAAAGATGATTATTAGATGTTTTAGTTAATTCAGCAGCAGAACTGGGTAGAAAAAGGGACTACCTTTGTTGAGGCAGAAGGAGGTGCTTTAAAAGTTATTTTGTGCTAGGAAAAAAACCCACCCACCCTTCCTTTATCCATAACAAGAAAAGAACCCTAATCCCACATTTGCAAAAGCTCACCTCCCAGCCTCCTACCAGCAAACAGGCAAAGAAGCTGACAGAGAACAAGGCAGATTTCTAGCCGGATTCTGTCAAATGGTTAGAGACCAGACAGCTCAGAATGCTTTTGTTATGCCAAACCAGCCAGTCACACTGAACTTCATTTTCTGACCAGTTTATCTAAGAACCTTCCCCTTTTGACTGCCGCGTGTCCTAAGGAGACAGACAAACTAAAGTCCAAAAGATGGCCAGTGGTTGGAAGGTGCTCATCCCCTTGCCCCACATCTCCAAAACACAGCCCATTCAGCGCTCTCAACTGATTGCAGACAACTGAACAGACACAAAGAAAAACATCTGCCCACACCACCGAGCTGGTCAGAAATGCTGACTTCAGTAATAAAGCTTCCCAAGCATTCTGCAGCAACACCAAATCACTCCTGCTCCAGATGCAGAGGCACCCAGCTGCTGCTTCCATGCCACCTAGGGTTTACAGCACAACCTAATGATGAGTGCATTAAGGACCTAAAAACCTCCTCCCCTAGACCAGATCAGCTTTGAAGCCCATTTTCTTGGGGACAATGGTGAAAAGAAAGCCTGAAGTAGGCCTTTCTGAGAGACCTTCACCATAAGAAAACCCTATTGTTTAGCTAACATCCTAAAACCACGACAACTTATTTTTTTGCCAACAGTATCACACAAATACAAACCTCTAGTATTAGAAACCTGAATAACATGAACACTTCTAAAGAAATCCGTGTTCCCTTTTAGGGAGGCTGCTAAACTCTTAGGCCAAAGGGTAACGTCCAGCAACACAAGTTCAAAGGCACAGTTAACTGCTGTACTAACACAGCCAAGTCTTTGTTAGTGGGATGTATGCTCTATTACACTTTCATCAACTGTTTTCTTCTTTTTGCAGGATAGGATAACCATTTATATTCATCCTATTAGCCTTTGCTCTATTATCGATCAATGTCTTCTATTTTTATCTTTAACAGAGGTAAACAGTCTTCTCTCTGGGGAAACCTGTCCTTAGGTCTTCAGTAATTACTCCTGTCCAAACTCCTTACATAGCAAGAACAATTTCAAACATTCTGTAAGCAGGAGCCATCTTCACTATTTCCTCTAGATTTCCCACTCCTCCTCCTCTGCCCACTCTTGACAGCTTCAGAGTGTTCCAGGCAGCTTTCATAGAAATGTCCCTGAAATCACTCTAGTCCCTTTCCACAATTTATCAGAACTCAGTCACGTACACGTTCTTCCAAAGCCCTCCTTCCACTACACGCTGCAGCTGCGAAGGCTGAATTTAGCCCTCACTGAGCAACCGAGATTTCAAGACACCACGAGCATCCAAACAAGACCCACCACAACTCACCTACAGTGCAAGAGAACACAGGCACAGCAACAGCCTCCTCACACACCCAGCACACCAGCACTTGCACGAGCAGTCTGTCAGTCCATCCAGTCTGAACCAAAGGAAACCCAGCAAACACAAACCTGGTGCCCACCACGTTACTGCAGTCTACTGAGCTGCCAGCCCACCCAGGACCAGACACACCTGTGCAGACAGTGACACCCACCCAATGCCACCAAAGAGCGTGACAGCACTGGGGAACGAGGGGCTGTGCTGGTGCGTGTGGGTGCATAGGGAGAGTGGAACAGCTGCAGCAAGGACAGGTTGCAGGGAGGGAGGGAGAGGAACGAGCTGGGTGGGCTGCACCGGCGGTGGGGGCGAGGTCGTGGGGGCTGCACTGAGAAGCTGTGGGTAGACGCGGGGGTGGGCGGTGTGTGTGTTGGTATGGAGGCCATGCGGGAGGAATGTGCGCGGAGAGGGAGTGGCGGGGGAGCCCTGAGGAGAAGGGGGCGCACACCGGGGGAGAACGGGGCAGAGGGCTCGGTGGGGACAGGATGAGTCGAGAGGGCCACGCCNGGGTCGGGTCGGGCCCTGCCCGCTGCCCCGCGGGCGGCGCCGGCACCGGCGCGGAGGCCTCAGGAGCCCATGGCGACGCCGGGCCCGGGCCGGCCCTCCCTCCGCGCCTGCGCACGGCACCACGCGCACCGCCCACTGCCTGCGAGGGAGGGGGAACAGGGTGACGTAACCGCTCCTCTCTTAAAGGGGCAGCGCCGCCGGGACGGGTGACGCAGGGTCTTTCCGCAGCGCCGGGCGGAGCCGCGCGCTTCCCGGAGCTGGGCCCCCGGGCGGGCAAGTGGTTCAGCAGGACTTCTTGCCCGCCAGGCCGGCTAAAGGCAAGGAAGGCCGCAGGAAGAGTCTCTCCCCGGCAGGTTTCCACCCGACCTCAGCGCCGGTTATTTTCCCCAATCCCTGAGTGAAACAAACATATGCAGAGGTGTTGAAAACCAAAGCCGTGTCTTTACTGAAGTCTGAACAAGGCACTTTTAGTCTTAAAAAAAAACCAAAAAACCAAAAGCCAAAGAAAGAAAGCAAGCAAACGCACTACGCCCTAGAACGTTTAATACGACTGTGTTAGCAAAAGGAGGTGACATCCTACCCGAGATAGGGTTGATGGTTTTCTCCTTTCCTCCTGCTGCATTAGAAGTCCCCTTGCCCATCTTGAAACAGATATGGAGCTGCTATCATATCACACATGCCACAAAACGGCAGCACATTCCTGTTCTCGCCTAGGACAGAACTCCAACCCCAAACACCCCCAGTGCTCCTGGACCCTGCCAGACCACGGCTCTGCTGCCTCCACCACGCTGCAGGGAGGGCAGTGTTGTCTTATAGAGGAGGAAACGTTCTCCTTTCTCACAGAAAACGGGATTTACAACAGAAGGAGCCCAGTTTCATTCTGGCCCAGCAAAAACACACTCAAAATGGAGGCAGGGCAAATGCAGGACAGAGGTACCCCACACCCCTGGAACTACCTTCCTCTTCCAGTCCCTCCTACTCTCATCTCTGGAGCTGGAAGACCCATGCAGCAGGGAAACAAACGAACAACTCTTCCTGGCCAGCTGGCAGAGAACAGGCTTGGAAAGAATTTGCAAAGTCACCAAGATCCATCGTTTATTCCCAGCAGGTGTTTCTGAAAAGAAGTTTCAAGGGTTTGACACAGCCCAGAAAAAACAGGCCTGTCATCAGGATAATGCAGGGATGCGTAACTATAGGAGCAGCAGTTTAGAAATAAATCAGTATTAAAATTTAGTATCTTACTGCTAGACAGGTCAGACAACCAAAGGAAGAGAAACCCAAACAAACTGCACCACCCCAGACACCAAAGCAGCAGGTGCCACTTCACAGGGAGTTCAGTCTGCATCAGGCACTGTGCTGTTGTCAAGTGCTCTGCGCCCTTCTCCTTCAGGACTTAGGTTTGAAGAAAGCAAAAAACACAAAATCCAGGGTCCACTTCTGTTGAAGTCAGCACACACCCAAAGCCCACAGCATGGAAAGGCCCAACCCTCTCTCCTCCTCAAGGCCAGACACATGGGACAGCAGAGGCTCAGATCCAGGAACCAAGAGATCCTGAATCAGATTTCACATAACTCTCGCCTGTTCCAAGGCTGCAACTGCAGAGATCAGCTCAGGTTTATTTTTAGGCGCTCCAGTCCTGTGCCTTTTTTTCCAGTAATTCTGATCAAACTTGTTCTTGGAATTCAGAAACAGGTTCAGCTGCAAGACCACGTTTCCTGTGTGTAAGATGTGACTCCCAGCAAAGATGCCAGGGCCATTAAAGGAAGAAATGACAGATGCTGGCATCACTTTATCATTTTCTACTTTATTACTTCAAATTAACAACCACGATAAAGCTCAAAAAAGTCCAATATTTACACAGGAAAAAAGTACAAAATCCCCCCCAAAGTTCTTCAGGTTTTTTTTTGTTTTTTTAAATTACAAAGTAATAAAAAGTTTTGCTCTTTAATTAAAAAAAAGAGAGAGACAGTAAGAGGGGTAAATAAATTAGGAAAAAAACAGGGAGGAAAAATAAAGTGTTAAATAGAAAGGGTAAAAACAAACAAAACAAAGACTAACCCCACCCTCCCCG
>VWZS01003242.1:177946-199412 GCA_013397075.1 Rhabdornis inornatus | reverse complement strand
GGGGAAGGGGGAGGGAGATGGGTGGGAGAGGGCAGGAGGGGATTGTGCATGTATTGGTGGATCTTACTTGAGGTTGCATGAGGAAAGGAGAGAGCAAGAACCATCCCTCTGAAAGAACTCTAAACTCCAGTTTCTGTGCGCCCCTCTCTTCTCCAAGTCCCACACTCTCTCCGCAGGAATTAAAACAAGTTTTAATTAAAAAATAAAAATAGAAAAACACGCACAGCCAGACGAAAAAAAAAGACCCCGCTGCAGGGATGAGAAGTATATTTCTCCCTGTATGTCAGCCCCAACAATCCCATCCTCCGTGGGACCAGGTGCCTCTCCAAAGAGATCCTTCAGCTTGTGAGGACCGCTTGGATCAGGGAAGGCTGGCATTTCTCCCAGCAGCCAAAAAAGAAACCGCAGAGAAGCCACCCAAGGAAAGGAAGCCCGAGTCAATGATTAGGCTGTTGCCACAATTCCCCTCACAGCTTAAAATGTGTTTAATGCTTGAGAAAATAAATTCTGTTATAATAATAAAAATCAGACTTCTACCATCAAGTGTGGCTGGAATCTGATTCCCTCCTGGCCCACAAGGCTCCTGAAAATAACAAAACCAAAACAAAGGCCAAAAAAATACCTCACCCACCCACCACCAACCCCTGCCCTCAGAAAAAAAGGAGAGCAAAGTTTAAATTTATATGGATAGAAACCATATGATTTGAAAACAATATTTAAAAAAAACTAAAGCAGAAGATATCCAAGAAGAAGAAAAAAAAAGAAAAAGAGAGAAATCGAAACCAGGAGCAGAGAGTAAGGAGAGGGAACTGAGGGTAGCCAGTGGAGGCAGCGGTAGGGGCTGGGGGGCAGCGCAGGTGTTCCCACACGGCTCCCACGTCGACAGCTCCTCGGAGGCGCTCATGCCGGAGACAGGTGGCCCTCTGGAAACGGCTCACACCAGCGCGGGGGCACAGCTCGACTCCTCATCGTTGGCAAAAAGAAATTCTGTTGGGTTTTTTTGTTTGTTTTTTTTTTGTCTTTTATTTTTTTTTAGGTTTTTGTTTGTTTTTTGGGTTTTTTGTTTTTTAAAAGAAAAATACAGTGAAGACACTAAAAAGAGAATTCAAAAGAGAGAAAAAGGCAAGAGATGTTAGGAGTAAAGGCTCTTTCCAGCACTCCTATTGCCAGTTGGAGTGTAACAAATCAAATCATCCCTTTCTTTCTTACACGCCTGCCTCCCCTCAGAGTTACCTTGCCCAGCTACTGTCATTTCCTCTACAAGAGGCACTCAGTAGCTGTACAAAGTCTTGCACACTTGATTACCTGCTCAGCAGCCTCCACCCCAACACTGTCACATTGCCAGAAAAGCATTCACGAGGAACTAATGAAATGGCTCCCCAGCTCAGCACCTTCTCCACCCTTCCTATTCTCCTGGAGAAATGGAAGCTACCTTTACACCTAAGACAATCTGTCCTCTCAAGGTTTTGGCAGCCAACCTTACTCTCCCCTCTGAAGCCAAAAAACATCTCAAAGTAAGGTGAAAGGAAAGGAAATATACCAATCCCCCACAACAACATAAAGTCTTAAAACTTAAGGCTTTGTATTCCCAGGAATTCCCTCCTCGAGCGTTCCCAGGCATGACTACAGGCTCACCTAAGCAAACACTGGTCCAGTGGCAATTGCTCCTCACTTCCCAAGGTGATCAAATGGCACACTTGTCTACAAAAAAAAAAAAAAAAAAAGAAAGAGTTGCTAAGGGATGCAGAGGAAGAAAAAAAGCAAAAAAGGCACCAAAACAGAGAGGCTGCACATTTCTCTCATGATACCCTCCCTCTCAAGAGTTTACGGCTTTGCTTCTCCAAACCACTGTGGTCTGGAAGACCACAAGATGAAGACTTACTCCAAACAAAGCAGAGCACTAAAAATGGCAGTACTGAGCACAGCCTCCAGAAAATACACAACAGAAGAGCAAGGGTGTAACCCTTGGTACTCCTTGGTACCTACCACTCCCCCCACCACACCAGAAACTTCCAGCTCATATCAGCTCTAGCAAATCAGGCAAAAACTGCTCTGGGGCCAGTAGACCTTCTGGGACATCCAGGCCAAGGCCAGGAACACTGCAGCAGGAACTCACCTGTGATGCTGAAATCCGTGACACTTCTTGCCGCCCTGTGAGGTCAGATGAGGAGACGTTGGCAGGAGCCCCTCGGTGTAACCTCATGCTGACCTTCCGCTCCCTGTCCACTCTTGAGATTGCTCTGGGAGACGTGTTTCCTGTTGGGGCAGAGAAATGTTGAGACAAGAATATCAGTCAATAGTTTTGGCTTTCAGCCAACAACAGAGGTGGCACCCTCCCCCCACTCTCCCACCCCCCTCACCGGACTGCTGGATTCGGGAGGTGGGGGTGGAGGCCATGGGCTCGGTGACATTGCGAAGACGGTTGGCAGTGGCTCCGGCAGGTGGGCCAGGGGGCAGTGCTCGTGTGGCTGACCCTCGGAGTTGCCCCATCCTCTCCTCTCGCTCATGCTCTCTCCGCTCCCGATCCATATCCTCAGGGTTCCGGGCCGCTCCCTGAGGAGAGAAACCCCCACACCACACACGGCTGTCAGGCAGAAGAGACAGCAGCAGCCCCGGACAGAAAACACACGGTGCTCCATCACCCCAAGGAAGTGGAGCTCCATCCCCAAAACTCCCCCCACCATCTTCCACTGCACCAAGAAAGGATCTCATTCTATTCCAAAACAAAACAGATAAAGCATATGAACTACAGCTGTTATTGCAATCCACATCTGTGTCCCAGCTCCAAACATAGTTCTTTCCTGAAAAATTATCTCTATCTCTAGCTATAGATCTACTGACACACATGCTCCATCAGACACACTCACTAATACAACAGTAGCTATACCCCCAGTTAGTTACACACCAAACAACTCTGCCTCTTTTTCACTCTAGCTGGTTCCTTTGCTCAAGCTGTTCACCAGGGCTAAGCACAGACAGCAGGCAGCTTCCAACCTTCCTCCCCCATCTCCATGATACAAACCAACCCTGGTCCAGCCCTTATGCCAAACACACTCACAAATTTAAGCATGTTCCAGTCAAAGACGTAGTCATAGGAGAAGCCTTGGCGGTGGAAGAGGTTGCGGAAGAGTTGCCGCAGGTACGAGTAGTCAGGTTTATCATCAAACCTCAGTGAACGGCAGAAGTTGAGGTATGTCGAGAACTCAGCTGGAGAGAGCAGAGAACAGCTGATGGCTGCTTCTGGCCATCCAACCTCCCTGGTCCCACCATGAAGCCGCTGCAGCCTTTCAACAGTGGCTTGCTGGACCAGGACAGCACAAACACAGAGCTCCGTAACACAAACTGAGCCTGCTGGTGGCAGCGCTTTGGCCACCAAAAAGGACCCCATCTCTCTTTTCACCAGAGAAAATGTCATGCATCTCCTTCTGTCAGCTTCTCCAAGAAAGACCTAGCAAGTCACCGTGTCTGCTGAAGGACAGGAGGAATGCAGGCCCTAAAGAGCTGGAGATGAGCTTTGGGAAGTTCAACTCAGAACAGAAATACTCCCAGCTTAGTAGCCTGTCATAAGTAGTGGCCAGAAGTAGATGAGAGGGGAAAGAGTGGGGCAGACACATCTGACACTTCTGCCGACATTAGCCCAGCACCTACTTTCAGCTTCAGGAACTTCCTGATCTGGATGTAGCTCCTAACTTAGTAATTTAGTAAACCTCACAGGATCTCTCTTCCATGTACTTGTCCCGTCTCTCCTTGAACTCCGGTAAAGATTTAAGTATCCACAACATCTTCTGGGAAGGAGTTCCAGAGGTCTACTACTGGCTGTATGAAGAACCACATCCTTTTGTTTTGAAGCTGGCAGAAACCAGCATTGTTTCTCTTCCAATATAAAAACTGGGGCCACCAAATAATCAACTCCCATCCAAACTTCTGTAGGCATAGCCAGAGATCAGACTTCTATCATCTCTCTCTACCCACCTCTTTTTCCAGCAAACTCGTTACTTGGGCAGAAATCAACTCACCTCTGGTCACCCTTTTTGGCCCTTTTCTCAGTAATACCATATCCTTCGTGAAACAGTGGGATGGACCAGACCTACACAGTACAAGGTGCAAGGTACAAGTGGGCCATGGGTTTATGCACACTGTTTGGGCTTCTTTCCTAGTAATTCCTAATGCTCCCTTTCCTCAGCAGCCACTGAGCACAAAGTTGATGTTTTCACAGAACCATCAATTGCAATTGCAGCAGCCCACTGGTGAGTGGCACTGGTCAGCCAGAGCAGAGCCTACTATTGTGCACATGACATGAGAACCAAGACTTCTCTCTGTTCTCACATATATTGCTCCATATTTACCTACAAAGAACTGCATTTGCCACTTTATCACCTGGTTACACCTGGGACTCCTCATTAACCAGTAAAAATTCAGCATCATCAGCATACCTTCTCAGCTCAATGCCCACCCCACTTTAAAACGCTCACAAGGTCCTAAAGACCCCTCCTCTCAGCACTCTCATGCCCTTACTAACATTAGGTTTGACTGTCCACAAAAACACATTTCCCACTTCTGAACCTGAATTGCACTGGTGTCAGCAACACATCCTGGTCTGGGGTACTGGGCATTGCCCTTTAGGACTCAGGATTCCAGGGGCTTTCAGCAGATGAACAAGCGAAGCAACAGACAAGACAGCCATCAAGATGAGAGCACTCACAAGGGTACCCTTTGCAGAGCACCTCGATGGGCGTTGACATCTTTTTCTCGCTGATCCTCTCGTACTTTTGGCGCTTGGTGGCAGCCTTGAGGCCCTGCCAGGGCAGCGAGCCCAGGTTGAAATACATGAGCACATAACCCAGGCTCTCCAGGTCATCACGGCGACTTTGTTCTGTGAGAAGTTACAAAGGGGCAAGGAGTGAGCAGCAACCAAAACTGCTTTGGCAATCACATAGCTTTGGAGGTGAACACTGAACAGAACAACCAACCCTCTCTCTTTTCTGGTAGATTTCTATAGACAGTCAAACTTGTAGAGAACATTCCAGAGCAAATTCCTGTGACGATGGTCATACTACAAGAGTTAAGGTGCTCCTCTCCCCATAGAGCCCAACCCACTTCAAAACTAATGACTGACTACCTTGTCACTTGGACAAGCCTTAATTCACACAAGAATTTCACATCTCAAGAACTGCTGCAGCAACCCTGCCTACTTTGCTCTTCCCAGTCCCAGAGTAAGGGCACCTACACTTCCCCACCCAGAATGATTCTTCAATCCAGGGATTAGTCATGACAGAGGTAGTCATAGAGAGACAAAAGTAACAGAGGTAAGTCCAACACAGCCCTTTCAAACACATCTTCTAATTAAACTGCTGATAGTCTTTAAGCAGGGCAGAAACAAGGAACTAGGGACCCTTTCTTGTAGTAAACAACTTTGTTGATAGTTTGTTGGTAGTAGAAGCATAACACGTAACGTGCAAAGATGTCTTTCCAGCTTGGTGACATTTTCCAAGCTGGGGAGGAGAGGGACATACTTTTAAAGAAAAAATTCCCCTCCAAATGAGGAGTGACTGTGTAACTGGCATCACTACCAACTCTACTCAGACCAAGGGTCACCCTTAAGATGCCATTGGAAGGGCCCATCTTTAGATGCTTATTTATGAAACAAAAGAAACTGGCTTACAAAAAAACCCCTAACATTTCACATTGACCTCGTTCCCT
The DNA here is from genome assembly GCA_013397075.1 of Rhabdornis inornatus. Classification (NCBI taxonomy): domain Eukaryota; kingdom Metazoa; phylum Chordata; class Aves; order Passeriformes; family Rhabdornithidae; genus Rhabdornis; species Rhabdornis inornatus. Next base: position 193,712 of record VWZS01003242.1, on the reverse strand, counting down.
GGAATAGCCAAGCCATTTAAAATTTCAAGCTAGCTCAAGAAGGATTTTATGCAGAATCTCAACAACTGCAAATATTGCCTGGTTAACTCCTCCAAACTCCTCCAACATTGCTTGCAAATTCTTCTATAAATCTTGCCAAGATTGTCTTGTTCTTGTATCCCTCCCAAATAAAATAAACACTTTGGAGAAAGTACTTTACATCTCCAGAAGAACAACAACTGACACAGATAACAGGCAGGCAAAATATGGCTTAAGGGAGAGCACAAGGATAGAGGAAAGACTAAAGAGCTTCATCTATTAGATTAATTTACTACAGCACATTTTGCTGGATTCAGTGCCACATGCTGGAAGATGCTGCAGATTATGACTAGTCTGTGGGCTATGAGTATCAGATACATGTTACCACCCATCCCATTCAAAGGCCAGTAGATCACTAGAGGCATCCCTTTTTCTGTTAGCTGAGCTGAATCATGACAAAAGAGTAGCTGTAGCAGGTCACAGATACACCCACATGCAACAACACAAGCTGTGGGTCACAAGACTCCTTCTTCCTCACGAATCTCTCATAACGTCCTAGCTGTTTTGAGAACTGAGGGCTTGGCAAGTTAAAACTGTTGAGGGGAAAAAAAAGTACTGTGGTTACAGAAAAAAAAACAAGGGTCTCATCACTCCATTACTGATATGAGAGATCATTTGGGTCAAAAACACATGGAACACCATAAAAATGCCACATTCCAAGACAGTAGGGGACAGAGCAGACCTGCAGATTCTCAAAGTATCTTACTTTGAGCATGCAGAAATTACAGCATTTTTTGACCCCATTAACTTACTGTCTTAAGTTGCCCACTTTAAAGGGGCTAATACTTCCTAATCTTATCAGGCTACTGCCAAAGATAATTACATGACTGTCTGGGAGATACTTGGATGCTATGACAGAAGCAAAGAAAAGAAACACAGTTTTGCATTTAGCCTAAGGTTGGGATACGTGTACTCTCAGAGGGCTGCGATTACTCACCATGCATATCAAATAAACAAAACTAAACAATATTGGCTAATGACCTACACCCTTAGACAGGAGGCATGTGGAAATGGAGTTAGAACACACACCCGGGGCTTGAAAGCACAAGAGACAACGATAACCTCAGTCCTGCAGTCTTGCCAGACCTTGACTTATCCATGCTGTAGCTTTAACACCTCTAGCTGTGGCTTCTCGACTAGAGCATGGTGGTTCCCCTCAGAGGAGTAGGGAAAGGCAGGGCAGGAACCAGAGAAATCTACTGAACAAGCAAATCAGCCTTTCAGGAATAAATCAGGATGTCACCTACAAAATCAAGCTTGAACTCCAAACTGCTTAGGGCAGGCTGAATAACACACCTCCACTTGTGTGAAGCACAGCACTTTTGAGCACAGCCACCAATCCCATCCAGAACAGGATACATTCTGCAGACATATGCCTGGGCACAGTCCTAGTACTTTAGTGAAGCCCTGAATTAGAGACTTGAGACTAGGGAGCCTGAAGTCAGTGGGGGATGCTACAAGCCCTTACTGAAGGCAATGAGAGGGGTTAAAAACCAGATTGGGAAGCTAACTAGTATCCATTACGTGCATGCAAACACACCTTAACTGAGTCTTAACACAGCAATATGATCAAGGAAAAACAACTGCAAGCACAACACCTAATTATTAAAATGCCAAATGATCAGTGTTTGACTGTGCTGCACTCCCAATGTTTAGCACCTCACGTATATGTGGTCATTGTAGCCCACTTAAACAACTTCAGTGGGATTCAAACCTGTGATGGGCCTGAAGCACCCACACCACGGGTCACAGTTGTGCATCTCCCTCAAAACATTGTAGCAGTCTGTTACCTGTAACCCTACGTACAAGATCCTGAATTAAACCTTGGAGGAGGGTAATGGACAACAGTTCCTACATCCTGTTTCTTTGTTTCATCTTCAGTTACTATTACACACCTCCCACCATTTAATTAGCGTTTTTGCAGGGTCTCATATACGAACATCCTCAGGATACTAGATAACACTAAGCAGCCAAGTCAGAAATAAAACTTTACCGCTACACACCAAGGAAACATTATTTAGTGTTACTACTTTCCACTTCCAGAAACCTGACAATCAGTGACTAACTCTCACAGTGTCCCTAGGCTGCGAGGAAGAAAAAAAAAAAAATCTCACTTTGGAATTTGAAAAGAAAACTCAAGTCAGTCCAGAAGTCAGTCCAGAAGCAGGATTATAGCCATGACCTGTGACACTACACCACACTTCCTCTCTCCATTTTATCACAGCTCTCCTACAATGGGGTTTTTTTTTTGAAAGCAAATTTTATGAAAAATGTCTTTTTCATAAGACACTCATCCTTTACTCCCTCCTTCCCAAAAGCCCTTCCAATAGAAAACACAAGGTCGCCTTCCCACACAACTCATCATAACCTCTCAAACCCAACCCACTCTGCAAGCAATCTCCTGCCAGTTCCCTCCCACCCTCAGCGAGGTTCCCAGCCAGCCCACACCTCCACTCCCTTCCCAAAGCAGGGTCCTCATAAGCCAAGTCAGGGTTGAGTGGCAGGACAGGACAAGACATGCTTGGGCAAAGACCAGAGACTGAGGACTGGTTGCCTTGGACACAAAGTTCATGACAAAACGTGTTTCTTTGCAGCCTAAACTATCTCCTGGTCCCCTCATCCAGACAGTGTTTTCCTCCACTCTGATCCTACCAAAGTGATGCTGCTCCCATGCAGAACTCCCTAGAAATCAGCTGTCTTCCCTGGAGCCAGCCCAGCTGCAGGCGGGCTTAACTGAGCAATGTTTTCCTGATTACATACTCAGATCTGACCTTGCATATGCTGGACTAGAGTTCCCCTTTCTCTCCCCACTGCATGGCGACAGCCTTTAAAAACACACAAGAATCTGGAATGGGTGACAGAGGGCAGGATGAGCAGGAGGACTTATGATCTGCACAGCCTACATTGATACCATCTAGGACATTCATTTGGGAAGGCACTGCCCCCCCACCCCCTCTGTCACCCAGACAGAGATCATCAGGCTTCTTCCAAGACTGTCTCCTGGGCACACCAGGCATCTATTTCAGACTTTACAGGCTACAGCGGGTGCAAGGGACTCTCATCCCTAGAGCATGTGAAAATTGACTGGAATGCGTGAACCAAAGCCTGCACAGTACAGTGACTCCCCCAACGGCAAGTCTCCAGCTGTGGAACCCTCCCCAGCTTTGCCTCCTACTTTTTTCCCCAGTCACTGGGAAAAGAATGTGTTTCCTCCAGACATCAGAATGCCCAACCCTTAGCTTGCAAATTCAAATAAAGGCATTTATTCATTTGCTATTCCTGTCACACAAATACCCCAGCACCTGGTTCCTTCCCTCTCCCTAGACCACATAAACGTAACATTAGGACAGACAATGTAGTCTCTGAAAAGTCAAAAAATTCAGAGTGATGGTTCCCATGGCAATGCTGCTAACTCACAAATATCTCTGTTATATACCCTGTGGCAAGGTCTTGAGAAACAGGAACTCCAGCTGAAACCCGAACACCCCCACTCCCTTTCCTCCAGGCAAGTCATGTAACCCTTGTGCCGTTCAGGGCAACTATCTGCAACGTGGAGATAATACACCCGAGACCTGTTGTGCAGAGTAACTCACACCCAGATTTTCCCGAATCAAAGGGCATGGAGAGAGCCTCGGCTGCACTCAGACTGATGGCATATGCAATTTGCCCTTGGATTACTGTTTAGACATTGTTTGTTCATCCTGACACACAAGCCAAGCACCAGTAGTAAAGGGCTAAGTTGGGGTGGAATGAATAATGAAGTTGTTCAAAAGCCACAACCAGACATCTAGCCTCTCGTGATCAGTTCAAGCAGAGCAGGCACACACAAAAGAATCGACAGACATAGTAGTGAGAATTATTTTGTGCATGTCTCCTTGTAGCAGTTACCATGGCTGTGGAAATCTTGACTGAGAATTCAATGGAGAGTCAGTTATATATATGCAGGTCAAGCCAAAATACAGAAGGCCAACTCAGAAAGCTCTATGAGAACTATTTTTATAACATGGAAGAGGTCAGGAGATTACAGCCCACTCTCAACAAACAACACTCCTCATTTCGATATAAATAAAGCATTCCCCATCTAAAGTTATATAGTATTAAGCAATGAAGACAGTGGGAAAAATCGCCTATTTTCTGCAGGACAAGTATTGACTTCAGATTTCTGAGAAATATCTGCAAGAGTGGAGAATGCAGGAAGAATGAGGACATGAAATCCAGTGAAAGCTGTTAGTTTAAAAGGTTTCAATGCCTTGCTCTGATTTTCAAATTCCCAGGTTAGGTTATACACTTCAGAAGAAGGACCTCCCAGAGATAGAAACAATCTGCAAACACAGCAGATGCTTCCCTGGGTCCAAAAGGCAAGACAGCTTCAGTGTTTCTGCTCCTTAGAGTTACCAGTCAATAGTAGAACCAAGTCAGCCTGCTCCAAATGGATCCTACAGTAACTAAGGAAGCCTCACACTGTGAACAAAGTTTGGCTAAAATTTAGCAGAGAAAGGAGGTCAAATGCTGGAAAGAAGTTTTTTGGGCAGAGAACAGAAGAGAAAACTGCAAGAGGTTTTCAACTATGTTCCTCACAGCCACCAGGGGCTGATTCCCAGGACAACAGTTCGGGTGACTTCAGGAGGTTTAAGTGCAGTGGGTACTAACCTGCACAAGGTTTTTACAAATCCTGGGATGATGGCCATCACCAGTGTACGACCTGGCTGAACACTCTTTTCCAGCCTCGTTTCATCCCTTCAGTACTAACCACATTAAGGGCAGAGCCCTATTTCCCTGAAGTTGCCTCACTGCACTTGTGCAGTTCACAGACATATCTGTATTTTGAAGGACTGTGACAGCCAATCCTCAGTCACAAAACAGGGGTGTCCAGACAGCTGGAAGCCTCCCCTCATTCCAGCTTCTAGTACATTTCCAGCACACCCCCATCCTCAGTGGTGAGTAACACCACATTGCAGTGGGCCTCTATCTTCCAGCTCTGACAGTTACAGAACAATCACTAACGAGGGCACTCGAGTCAAAAAGACAAGTTTCAACTGCACATATTCCTAAAGGCTCAGTGCCTGTGAATGTCTCCTTTACACATCTAATCAGCCTGCAAAAATTGCGCAAAGGCAGATTTAGTAGAAGCAGAGTCGGGGATGTCACAGTCTTGATGCTCAACAGGCTTCCCTGCATTAAGCAGTGCACAAACACAGATCAGGAGATGATTTCTGTCTTCAGGAGCTCAAAATGCCACAGCAGCAGAAGTAGCACAGGTGTAGCATTTAAGTTATTTGCCCACCATCTCAAGGCAGGTTAGCAGCGGAGTCAGGCAAAGAACCCAACCCCCTCCTTCTGGGGACATACAACCTCCCCTGGAAAGCCCCACCAAAAGGCAACGGCAAGAAGGCTCACCAATTCCCAGGTGGGTGTTGATAGAGGCATAACGGGCTGTGCCAGTCAGGTTCTTGTTTTCCCGATAAGGGATGTGCTGGTGGGTCCGGGCATCTCGGTACTTCTTGGCCAAACCAAAATCAATGATGTATACTAGGTTGCCCTTTTTGCCAAGGCCCATAAGGAAGTTGTCTGGCTTCACATCCCGATGGATGAAGTTCTTGGAATGAATGTACTCAATACGGCTGATCTGGAGGAGGGATAGATAGATAAATAAATAAATAAATAGTGAGACAAGCAAGAAATAAACTTATTTTAACTGCATCTGTTAAAAATAGTACCTTGTCCAAGACACTGGGCTGTCAGAGCAAGAAAAGGACACTTTGCATTGAATACCAGCAATGCCAGCTAAGGAAAAGACACCCTCTGTATCCTGCAGAATCTGGAGATGGAATTTAACCTTGCACACCAGCCCAGTCCTCACTCTGGGAAGGTCACCACTAACATCATAAGGAAGGATGGGAAGCAAGTCTGTAGGGACTAAAACTTTGAGCTTCAGCATTGACAGCTGTCAACTTTTGAACTTAGCTGGGCCAGGAAAGGAACAGGTCTGTCCAGAAGAGCTAAGGGTATTAAATCCAGGGCATGAGCAGTGGAAATAAGACAGGTGCCAGTGTGCAACACTAACACAAGGCAAGCAGCAGGCAAAGGAAGGAGGGATGGAGATAAGGAAATGCCACCAGTGCCTAAGCTCCAGGCCCCCAACTTCATCAAGAAATAGAAAGCTGGCAGCCACTTGTGCTAAATGAAGAAAGGCTGGGATACAGAAGTTCTCAAACAGAGGGGATGGGAGGGGAGTGTGTGGGGGGGGAAAGGCATGGAAAAGGAGAGTAGGCACAAATGCTTCAGAGGAAACTTACCATCTGGTCTGCCAGCAGCAGAACTGTCTTGAGACTAAATTTGCGGGAACAGAAGTTGAAGAGATCTTCCAGGCTGGGCCCCAAGAGTTCCATCACCATCACATTGTAGTCCCCCTCTGCTCCACACCATTTAATGGAGGGGATACCCACTGGGGAAAGAAAAAGATTAAGCCCAGGGAACAGAGAGAATAGATGTTGAATCCCCTGCTGAGAAGATCGTGTGTAACACCAAATAATTTCTTTTCTAAAGCCCTCAGAATAATTTCCTTTTCCAACCACTCCCCCGGCCCCATCCTTTCCTCTCCATCTCACCTCCTCCCTGCATCATCTTGTAGAACTTGCTTTCAATGTGGAGCTGGGGATGTTTGGTTTTGACACATTCCAGTTTGATGGCCACCTCTTCACCAGTTGCAATATTCGCTCCTGCATAGGAATGAGAGTGAAATGAAGATTGCACAAGCTTCTACTGAAGTTAAGCACTTTTAACAAGGCCTTTAAAGATGTCAAAACCTAAAGATTTGCCCTGAAATTTATTCTCTATGACAAAAATGAGATTCAGCCACTTCACACAGTTTCCAGCACTGCCATTTATAAATGCAAGCCCAGAAAGAGGCACATGAGGAAACCAGATCTGATCCTGAAGTCAGGCTAGAACAACAATCCTACACGTGAACGGCCTTGTTATCTCAAAAAAAGTGCCAGACTTTGGAAGGTCAATCTGCACATATCAACAGTACCTAAACCGAGCGGAAGTTGTAGCTTCCCTGGATCACGAAGCTAGCCCCTGAACCCAAGCAGCCCTTCAGGCAGCGATACAGAGTATCTCTCCCCCAGCAAAATTACTGGTTACTCAGTTACATCATTTCAACACAGCCCATTAGTTCAGGAGGAGACATTACTAAAATTACGCCAGCTCTTTCTGTTTTCTCCACAGCACTGACCTGCTCAATACAGACAATTTCTAAATCCCCAGCTTCTCCCTCTCCTGAGGGTTTTAATACCTTTATCTTCTGCCAACACAGAAACATTTGCTATATCACAAATTAGAAGCATGAAGAAATAAGCAAAATCCTGTCCTGAATAAGGCTGCCTGGACACCTTTGTTGAAGGTATTGCTAGACACTTTGCAACTATGCTAAACTACCACACCACACGCTTCTCTCTGAAAACAACTGAGCTGCCAGCTGCAAAAGCCAGCACTCTGGTCCCAAAGTGCACTGTCAAAGAAGGAACAGGCTGCTCTTTTTCTTGTACTAGCTGAAAGGATTCCAGATGTTTCACATCATCCTAAAATGGAAAGAAGGAATATCTGTACACGGGTCACGGGAATGACACTCAAGGCTTGCTTCTCTCCTCTCCAGCCATGCCTGCTTCACACACTCTGACAAATCGTTCCTTATACCTGGAACTATTAGAAATTGCACTTAAACACAATTCAGAGAGCAGCCCTGATCACGAGCAGCTTATGAACACCATCATAAAATAAATTACTCCAAAACATGCGTGCCAAACATGAGCTGGAGTCAAAGGTGATGTTTTGCAGATATCCCATAGCTAGTTTTGGTAGGTCTGGCTAATTTGTGCTTCCTGAACTCCGTGATAAGACTTTAAGAGTCCACAAGGACAAGCTGCAGATAAATCTCTTCATTTATCCTCTTTCACACACCGCCTCCAGAGCCAGAGACCAAAGAAAAGAAGGAAATGTTCACACAACTGGATTGCTTCTCCCCATGGATCCTAAAGAGATCCATCTCCAGTTGAAGAGTTCTGGCTTGTACACAAAGTTAGCCAAGAGCTGCCTGCTAGCAAAAACACATGATCTAGATGCTGCAGTGCTGGGTTGAGACAGACAAGCTGCTAGGAATTTATAAGAGAGCAACAAAAATGATCAGGGCCTAGAGGGATTGATTTACTAAGGAAGATTAAAAGAGCTAAATATGTAACATAGACAGGAGATACAACTAAGAAGGGTGGAGAGGAAGAATGGGACATGACAACAGTCTACAAATATTTGAAGGCTGTAAACAGTAAGGAAGGAGAGGAATTATTTAGGGTGCTCTGAGGGAGGGGAAGGAGGAGCAATGGGATCAATTTAATATAGATTTTAATGCAGGATTCAGGAGAAGGGAAAGGGGAAAAGGCATCCTGAGGGGTGGAAACATTTGCCCAATGCTTACTTTTGAAAAGATGCTGGCATTTTCCACTTAAAAACTGGTGGCCAGAAAAACAAGTCTGTACATTCCCTTCACTCCACCACAGGACCCTTCTTATAAAAGCACCAGGCGGTACAAGGAGGAAAAGAGCAAGAAAAGGAACTGGTCCACCTTTTAAATCAGTGTTCAACCACTGGCCCTTATTCAGCATGGAAACACCCACGACATCCAAAAAACATACGAGCTCTTCCTTCCCTTGTCTCTTTCCCCTGCCTTTGTGAAGACTTTCCTCCAAATCCTCTGAAGCAGCTCCCTTGTCTGCTCCCCAGGGAGAACTTTTCCCTTTCCCAATACATTTTCTGACACACAAGCAATGATGAGTCTCTCTGACTTCTTGCAGCATTAGCATTTTGAATGAACCCAATTCCCAGAACATGAACGGTGGAAAGATATATGAGTTCTCATCTCCACATTACCCTGGGTGTTCAGAAACATGAAGATGCAGAAGATGCATCCATCTACTAGGCTGTCTGCAGGTAGAGAGCGTTATCTGTGGGCACAAAGCTGGAAAAGGGAAAGCAGGGGTAGACATCAAGAAGACTCAGATCCTTCAAAATGTGATTATGCAATTCAAATGCTCAGATACTCACACTCTCCATAGCCCAAACACAGGTGTCACTTAGAGAAAGAAGAAACAACCCTGTGGCCTAGAAGAGCACAAGTAGACTCAAGAGAATGATTTGGATTGGAAGGGACCTTGAAGATCACCTAGTTCCAACACTCCCACCATGAGGGACACCTTTCTCTAGACCTGGTTGCTCAGAGCCCCATCCAGCCTGGCCTTGAACACTTCTAGGGATGGGGCATCCACAACTTCTCTGGGGTACCTTTTCCAGTCTCTCACCACCCTCATAGCCAAGAATTTCTTCTTAGTATCTAATCTAAACCTTTTTCAGTTTAAACTCATTTCCCTTTTCCTACCAATATGTGCCCTTGCAAAAAGTCTCTCTCAGTCTTTCTTGTAGGCTTCCTTCAGGGAGGGAAGGCTGGAACTAGGTCATCCCAAAGCCTTCTCTACTCCAAGGCTGAATAATCTCAATTCTCTCAGCCTTTCCTCACAACAGAGGTGCTTCATCCCCCTAATCATTACTGTGGTCCTTCTCTGGACCAATCTGACCTATTCTTTGCTGAGGGGGACACTGTCTGAGCTCTTTAGGCTTGTTCCCTCTCCAAACCTCACCATGTCTACAAGGTACTCCCTGTACTATTTCTTGGCTAGAGATCCACTCAGATCGAGACCACCACTAGCAAGGAGGGAATTTAAGGACAGGAGTCTTTCTGATCCCTTGTTACATGCTTTGACCACCATCTTCTTTAAAGCTACAAGTACAAAAGCAACAGTTCTGTGCTCTCTTTACAGACTGGAAAGCACCATGTTTCAGACAAATACAGCAGAGTCTGCTAGCTTCAGCCACTCGAGAGACTGAATGTAGGATGGGGGATAATTCCTAACATCCTCCCCCAGTCTCGCTCCGCTGTGGGGGCTGCACGAATTCAACTCATTCATCACAAGCTCTTTGAAACGGGGCCCCGGGGACAGAGGATGTCACCAGCTGAACAGGATCTTTTCAGAGTGGATTCCTGACTGCATGTCTGATACAATAAACACCTCTCTCCCTGAGCATCGGGGGCAACAGGGAGAGGCCCCGCACCCCCCACCGCCTGTGCCCCCTCCTGCCTGCCGAGGGAAGAATGGAGGGCTGGGAACAGATGGATGAAGGCAGATAGGGCGAGAGAGAGTTAACAAGCCAGGAAACAAAGAGAAGGCACTCCCCTCCCAGCAAGGGAGGAGCCTGCCACCAGGAACTGTCCCTAGCCAGCTCAGGTCCCAGCATGCTTTGTCTGCCCAGCTCCTCTCCACCACCAGTGTTCGTCCCGGCCAAACGATTCCTACACGTCCAGCAACCCTGCCCTGCCTCTTGGCCAGCACCTCTGACAAAGCACCCCCCCTCCAGGGGCCCAAAGGTCTCGGCAATTCCTCTGCAAACTGGGTTTTGCTCTTCTGAACGAGCAGTTTTAAAGGTAAATGGGCTAGCCAAGGCCCATGGGCAGCCTGATCTCATTTCCCACCTTCTCAAACCAATGGAGGGAGAATACTCCACCTAGCACATCTATCCCTAAAAGTAGGGCATGGAAGGAATGTGCTTCAATACCCAGCTAGTGATTAACACAGTCCATCCTTTGTGTCTACCCATGTAGAAATCCAAGTTTCCTTCTGACAGACAAAAAACCTAAAACAAACTCCAAAGAGGACAGCACGCAGCACCCACTGGTTACAGAGCAGGTGAAGATAGTAATACCCTGAAAGAGAGAAGCTGAGGATAAACCATATAGCCGTTGCTAATCCCCAGAGACAGACAAGCCCTACTATGTGTCCGCACCATTATCAAAGAAGAGAACTGTGAGGTGAAGCTGGTGCAGGAGAGAAGTCCTCATGAATGAGTCCTTCTGTCTGCAGAGCAGTCTGTGAGAGCACAGCATGAGCACAAGCCTCCTCTAGACGCACCACCACAGACTACATGCCCAATCCCTCCAGGCTGGGGAGTCACCCAGGCTCCATGAAGTCTCACTATCACTGCTTCAAAACATGCTGGCTTGCACCTCAAGGAACCTCACAAGGGCTTTGATACTGCATTCAAGTAACTTGGTTGAATCCTGCTGTGCTCACCAGGGCACTGGGCTTCCTCTGTTGGGTGACAGGCAAGGCAGGCACAACCCCCTCATCAGGGACTATTTTCCATACCTGATTTGCACAGGTGGATGACTTGTTACATGATACAGAGCAATACAGGACCAGGCTTTCAATTCAGCACCTCCTTTCTCTCCCCACATGTACCCCAGATGTTTTGCAAGATCCTGACAATTTATACTGTCCTAGAGAGGGTCTGGAACGCTTCAAGCCCTAGCATAGGTGGAAAATGCTGTGTCCGTACTACCTCCCCTTAATCCTCGCACCTGGGAATTAAAAGCACTGTCACCCAAGACACTAACTGGTTGGAAGGTCACAGAGGAGCAGCATACATGAACAGGCTGCAGTAAAGGCAACACACAGTGGAACTGGGATCCCAGATCCATTATTTATCATCTTTGTTCATGTTCTGGATAAAGGTGGCAACAAAGCGTTGTTACTGATGATTCCCACAGGACACTTAATCAAGAAGGGCTGCCAACACCAATCAAGAGAGAATAATAAAGCAAGAGGGAACCAGAGATAAAAAAACAGAGGTTGAAAACAGACTGTGATTTACAATCACAGGAAAAAGTAATCTGAACTAGATGTATTCAATGAAAGGGATTTGGGGAGGCATGGGAAGATGTTGGAGATCCTAGAAGAGCTCTCCTGCAATACAGCTGACAGTGCATTAAGGCCAATTCTGCAACCTGATAGTGTTGGTGATGGGGAAAGCCAAGGAGACCCAAAGCAGCCTGTGCAGCTCACAAAGCATCACATTACAGATCACTCGAGTGTAGTCCTCCACTGCCAGGCACTAGAAATGCCACACCTCAAATGGCTCCAAGCTGCTCAGCAGATGAAGAAACTAGGAAAAATTGAAGGGCCAGCAAAAGTGAGGAGTGGTGGATGTACTGGGAAGCAAAATACAACTCAACTGAACAAATTAACAGCCAAGGAGCACATGACAACCACCTGCAAAGGATCACAGTGGAATAGGCAGTGATGAGAACAAGAGACAGGTAATGCCAGCCCTCATGGAGGCATCGAGCAGGCTGCTAGGTAGTCTCGCTACTCTGGCCCCACATAGTTTGAGCCAATAAAAACATGAGCAGGCAAAGCATCAGGGTACATATCTACACATCAGCACACTGGTTTGGAAGAACTTCTACCCAGGTGACCTGCTGTGATAACAGGAAACCCAGCACCTAATGGGCTGTGTCCACTGAGCTTCCAGCTCAGGTCATTCCAGACATTAACTCTAAATCCCATTACATATCTAACAGATCTGAGCCTCAGGACTTCAACCAGGACAGGCTCTCTGACCTGTTTTACACCTCCTAGTCTCAGACCTTTCTCTTACAGGTTCTGGACCATCTCTTCCACTACCAATCTTCCCAAAACTGTATCCCTTCTATCCTTGAAGGAACAGCTATGGCGTCCCTTTCCAGCATGCACTCTGTGAACAGAGCTTATACCCACACACACCCAAGCTCAAGAAAAGGAAGTGAGAATGCTGGAATAGGGTGTATGACAAATATGCCCCAAACAGTTCAAATCTAAATCAGTCTGATCAACCACTACTGTGTCTCCAGTATGTGGTAAAGCAAAGCTGAGCTCATCCCCCTTTTTCACCATGAGAAGGCCAGAAGCCACTAGCAGTATTCCATTAGTTTTTTCCCTTCTCCACCCCTTCCAACCTTATGTGGTGCCCATGAATACCAACAGGCAAGAAAAATAACCCCAAAACAATGATGCAATTGAGAAAACCAACCTTGAGACAGACTCTCACACTCACCTAGGTAAATGTCTCCAAATGAACCACTGCCAATCTTTCTGCCCAGCCGGTATTTGTTTCCCACTCGAAGCTCCATGGTTCAGTCGTGCTGAGAAAAGAAGCACAGAAAAGAGTAGTGTCAGAGCAGAAACAGGAAGTGAATCATATAAGACTACAGAAGAGACCTCCCCACTTCACCCAGAGGCTGAGCAGTTTTAAATATTAAAATACTTCACTTTCTACACCTTCTATCACCTCTCCTGGTCTTCCAGGCACAGTATGAGCAAGAAACACTGCAGGAACAGAACACTCTCAAGCATGTTTTGCCCATGTTCCCATTATTAGAATGACTCTTCCCCACCATTTTGCTCAGAGACTGGGGATGGGTTCAGGAAACCCCTTCTAAGAAGGTTTCAGTGCATGATCATGCCACACTATTGTAGAGAGGTACTGCTTCTTGTACCTTACAGCACCTGGCACTGGGACAGAAATAGCCTTGTGAGACACCAGAAGGGTCAGGCATAATAAACCCTGTGAGGAGTTTCTCTCTGACCCAGCCCTACTCCAACACCTCGGTGGTGGTGAAGCACAGGACTCAAGGACTGCAAGAGACAGACTGCCAGGAGCAAGCGACTGCATCGCTCCTAGGCAGGGCCAGCACAGGGGACAGGGAGGAGACATCTCGCTGAACTGAACCCTGCCAGGCACACACTGGCTAGGAACACCACTTGCTCATCTCCATATGCTTCTGTTGGTGGGATCACCACCTCCTTTGGTCTACCTGAGCCTACCTAGGTGTGCCACCTGTTTGTTTTTAGCAGCTCAGGCCTTTCCTCATCCCTTTACCTGAGATGATTAGCTAACCCTTTGACCTGATATACTTCATCAACATGCCCAGGCTCAGCCTACCCATCTTCCACAGAAAATCAACTAGGTGGAAGGACCACAGCCACAGCTTGCTCTCTCTGCCAACCTCAACTTCTGCTGCAAACACCTTGGCCAAACACAGCTCCAGCAGTTCCCCTCCTAACAACTCCCTTTCCCTTGCCTCTTCTACAGCTACCAACTTATTCTAGGAACCACATCTCTTCCCGAGACAGTCGGTGTGTCTCCTTTTAGAAGGATTTGCCACAGTCCTAATTTATGCAATGCCACATTATTAGCGTACAAAATGCAGACACAGAGACTGTTGGGGACAGGAAAGGTGAGGAATGATTCATGTTTTCACAAGTGGGTGCGAGGAACTTTCCCTTGCTGGAGCTTGGTGGGAAGGAAGCATCACTGAAGGGAAGAAGGGAGAAATGACTTTGTGAGACAGAAGTACAAGAAAATAATCCCAGCTACAGGATTCTGGGCATACTATAAACCCAGAGCTGCTTCTCCTGCCCCAGGAGATGGGATTACAGAAAGAAGAATGGACGAGCTGTGGAGATGTACAGAGAAATAATCCTATCAAGGCATTCAGGGGACATTGTGAACCCTGAAAGCAGAGCTCCAGTCACCAGAAACCACACACAAAACACTCAAGAGGTGGAGTCCCCTTACCTAGTATTTGCTTATGCATGTGGGTTTCTGTGCATCTAAAGTTGACAAAACCCTGTGGCTATTTCTGACTTTCTTACTACAAGGAATGTAGGCAGAGCCTTGGGAACCAGGAGGCAGGCGTACCTGGGTGAGGGCACAGCAAATAGACGTGATTTTTATCCGCTGCCTGCTGCTCTCTAGAGCCACATTAACATACATCTGACTTACTTACACTCCTACTCCAGTGAATGATCAAAGGTCTGTGTCCCCAGGAACCCGTCACACCACTGTCAAGACAGCTCTCGATCCTCCTTCCTTCATGGAGTGTTTACCCAGGCCTGTGAACCCCGAACACTTCCACTTGAGTCCAATTCCCAGCTGGGGTGAGCACAGCCGAGCACACGGCAGAGACCAGGCAAGAGGTCCTGATGGGGTCTGCTCCACACCGAGACACAGCGTTTACTGCTCTGCAACACCACAGTCCCAAATCTAAATTCAGACCCACCCTTCGAGGACTGGCAGGAGTCAGGTTAAGAAGGGCTTCTCACACACCGAGGCAGCAGCCCTTGTAGCTGATTAAGCAACAGGCTCCAAAGGGGAATCTAAAAAATGCTCTGGGGCGCGGGGGTGGAAGCGGGAAGCAGGATAATGGAGTAAAAAAAAAAATCATGGTCTCGCACAGCTGTCATTTTGCCTTATCTCCCCCCCAACACACATACATACACAAGTGTGAGTAGAAAACCTGGGCGGAGGATAGTCAGAGAGCAAGAGCCTGGATTCCTGGTAAGACAGCAGGACACACACATCCCACCCCCTCAACAACTCCTCCAGGAGTTCAAACATCTATCCCATTTGCTTCTACTTCACGGTCATACCCCTACCACCATCTACAGCTTCCACCCTTCATCTTCCGATCTTCAAGTCTACTGTTTCAAGACGAAAGAAAATTGTACCCATAAAATATATATTCTTATATGTGAAATTTTTATCACCCCTCTATATATTATTTATACATGTAAAATTTAAAAAGCCATCCCTCCTTCCCATCCCCCCCACAGGCTTAACCTCCCCAGCCCTACCACCCNGGGCTGGGGGACAGCAGGGACACCTCTACCCCACCCGAGGGGGTCGGGAATGAGAAGATGCCAGATCCAGCAAAAGACATACAAAACCAAACCCACGGCTCCATAATGGAGGCTGCCGATCC
>VWZS01003242.1:141159-176920 GCA_013397075.1 Rhabdornis inornatus | reverse complement strand
AGGATGACGGAGGATTGGGGAGGGCTGGTGGCGGCCGTGCCCGGCGCGTCCCTCCTTCGCTCGGCTCGGCGCGGCGCGGCGCTGCCTGCCGCCTCCCGCCCGCTCGCCGTCCCCTCCAGCCGGCGTGTGCTC
Source organism: Rhabdornis inornatus (assembly GCA_013397075.1). NCBI lineage: Eukaryota > Metazoa > Chordata > Aves > Passeriformes > Rhabdornithidae > Rhabdornis > Rhabdornis inornatus. The sequence goes on along the minus strand of VWZS01003242.1, from coordinate 176,788 downwards.
GGCACAGCCCGGCGCTCACCCAGTTTCCATTGAGCCCCGGAGCCAAACCCACTGATGTCACCCAGTGCAGCCCCGGCCCTCCTCCTCCTCCGCCTCCTCCTCCGCCCGCCGTTAAAGGCGCAACCGCCGCCGCTCCCGACGCATTCCCAGGCGCCGTCCCCTTAGCTGCGGCGCGTGGGGCAGAAGCACACGGGCTCGGCTTTGGGGCCTGCGACCCTGCTGAAGGTTTCTCCCCAGCGTGGAGCGACAGCCCACCCATGGCAGGCCCCCACAGCAGGGTGACCCCCCCATGGGGATGATCAAACGAGAGTCCCATCGCTCTGGCAGCGGGTGCCGAGCGGGGGTCCGTCAGGAAGGCCCAGAAGGCCCCACAGTGTTCGGGGCTCCTCAGCCCACGCCCCTCAGGAGAGGGGACGCCCTTTGGGTGAAGCACCTGTAAGTCCACACGAGTAAGGAAGCACACACATAAACCAACAGATGGGTGCAAAGCTGGGGCTACCCCCCAGATCCTGGGGTGTTTGGGGGTCAGGTGGACACAGCAAGCCCCAGAGCACCTCCAAAAGTCAGTTGAGTCTGAGAGAGCCGCCAGGATGTGTCAGACCTATATAGGGGTGTAGGAGCAGAGCCCAGGCTGAGGAACTATTTGGGGGCTTCTGGGAGATTGGAGCTGAATGTGCAAAGGAGGATGGAAGTGCTGTTGGAAGTTCTGGGAGTAGGACTGCAGGAAAGGCTGGAGGCCAGTGTAGTGTGAGCTGGAAGGGACAGAGGGTCCTGTGGAGCAAGAGCCAGATGCTGCCCAACTTTGGAGGCACCAGGATGCTTTGCCAGGGTCCAGGAGCTGCTCTGGTACAGCCATCTCAAAGTCAAGAGCCCCAGTTCCTGCAGCTGGAGACAAACGTGATGGGGAAGCACTCAGGAACCCCCATACCAGAAGAGCCCTTAGGTGCTTCTAAGCCAGGCCCCTGATGTCAGCTTCCAAATACATAATGTGAGCATGGCCTGTTGGTGCCAAGAGGCCCAAGCTGCAGCCGTGCTGGCACTGTGTGCTGCAGAGAGGAGTCGTGACTCTAAGTTGAACCAAGATGGGGGGCTGCAACCTTCTGAATGCCACTGGCAGACAGTGCCTGCACTGACTTGACAGTCCACTGAGACCTGTGAATTGTTCCTCATTTATGCAAGCCTTTGGGAACCAGTACTGTTTCCCTCTCTCACTGCTGGGCCTGCTTTGTTACAGAACTTTGCCTGCACTTGGAGAATTTAAAATTTAATTGAGTTTTTTGTAGTAATGACTTTTCCTTACACATGCTCCATTGAGCCTCTGTTTTTTCACAGCTTATGTAACAGTGAGCAGATGGGAAAGCAGGTAATAATATGCAGCCACTGCTGGATCCAGCTGAGGGTTGCTCTCCTGCCCTGGGTGGCTGCACATCAGCAGAAAAGGGATTTTCCAAAGCCCAGCACCACTCGTGACTTTGCTGCAAGTGGCAGGCTCATACAGGCACTGAGAGAGGTGGGCACTGATACAGAGGTGGGAAGGATGGATCTGAATCAGCATCCAGGAAAAGCAGTTCTCAGCATGCCTCATGGGAGCAGAGTTTAGGGTGACACTGCTTGGCAGGCAGGTGCAAGGTCTGGGAGGACAGTGGCCATACCAACTCTCCCCCTGTTGCTGACTGAGGCAGCGGGAGGGAATTTGAAGAAATCCCCAACGTAGATGCAGTCCTTGGGGATGAAATTGGAGTGTGTACGGACACTTCAGCTACCTTTATTTTAATCATTGACAGCTTAAAATAAGAACTCTTTAATTAGAAACATTCCCTTAATTGAATTGTAATCAAGCTTTTAGTGCTGGCTAGCCATGTGATCTATTAACACCCACCTCTCTCCTGGCATTGCCTAGTTACACCTCTTCTTATGGAGTAATTTTTATTAGGGAGCCTGGGCCAGGGTCTGCTGATTTTGGCTATGCATGTAGCAGTCAGTACTGCAGGGAGCCTATCTCCATCAGGGATGTCAGTGCTCCAGCAGTGCAGCAGGTAACTTCTGCCCCAGTGTCTGAAAAAGGAAGCTGTTATATATGACACAAGCAGCAGGACCCCAACTAGAGAGAGGCCAGCTGGGGTTGGGTTGGAGAGGGAATAAATTTGAGGGACAAGCAGAATCCACGCTCACAAACTTTGCTGGGCCATCTCCATTCCTCCCAGTGATCAAAGTGGTGGGTAGCTGCAGCGCCTTTTTTCCTCTGTGCACCTCTCCAAAGAATAACACTCCCTCAGGTTAGCACTGTATTAGGCACCAAACAAGGTACACTAAGACTCTGTTCAGACTACAGCACCTGGAAGGCTGTCTAACCCTTCAAACCCAGCAGTGAGGTGCAGCTCACACATTCAAAACAACATTCCTGAATGAGGCCCCAGGAGGCCTCACCTTGTCCTGTCTCCCTGGTTTGCCAGGAAGGGATCTTTGGATGCAAGAGCATGGAAGGGAGTCCAAGCCTCTCAGCTCAGCAACCGGGGGCCTTGCACCTGAGACACCTCCTGTCTACCTTTCCCAGGATTCAGATGTGGTCAAAGCATCCCTAGGTGATACAGGGAGTGCTGCTGCTGAAGGCAAGCAAGCAGAAGATGGGCTACATTTGGCTACTGTCCTATTCACACACAAAGTCCTTGGGCTGTCCCCAGTGCTCTCATTGCAGTGTTGTAGAGGGAGCCCACGGCAACGTGTCTTGAGCGGAATCTTGTGGGCTGGTGTACCCAAGGGGGCTATACCTCACTGGGCACCCAGCCAACCTCTCCACTGCCCACCATGTCATTCCTTGGGTAGGAAGAGAAAAGAAGGTCTAGAGTTGTGCTGTTTATTCACAGTGTCACGGCTGGGTGGGTGGCCTTCCAGAGTCACGGTATATGATATTCATAGCACCTAGTAAAACTCATGGGAAAGCTGAGCTCCAGTGACCTAGCAGACCTCAGAGAGCTGCCAGGTCACATTTGGCAGCTCTGCCTGATCAACAAAGAGCAGAATCCCATTTCACCCACTCTCTGGAGAAGGACAAACTGCTTTGAAGACCAAGGTCAGTTTGCCACAGAGATACTTGTGTGCGCTAGGGAAGTGTGAGCAATCAGGGGAAGAGCAGACAAAACACTGACACCGTGCTGAAGTTCTACTTCTCCAAGGCCAGTGAAAGTAAGAAGAGATGACAAGCAAGAACAAACACATTGCCACCTGCAATTCAACAACAAAGGTACCCAAGGAGGAAGGTGCCTGTGGCTTGACACATCCGACAGGGCTGACAGAGTGTTCAAAGCATTGACTCAGAGCTCATTCAGAACATGCAGCCCGCACACCAAAAGCAGTGATCGATGTCCATAGGGTCTCTTTTATACAACATGCACCTAGTTTCTCAGTGCTTTACAAATAATAATAGATTTGCCTTTTCAATATTCATACAGCAGCATTCTAGAGAAGATCCAGCATTCCTGGAGGAAAGGTCAAATGCAGCCTGTGAGGTGGGGATGCTGATTTGAGCACTTTACCAGAGTGCTCTGCAGTTTAGAGCATTTTCTAGAGTCAGGTGCAAGTCCCCCTTCACGTGCAGCAGGGAGCAATAAATACTCCTGCAAATGAGACATCAGAATCCCAGGATAGCACAAGGCTAAAAACAAAGCAAAATGCCAAAATAAATAAAACATAGCTAATAGCTACCTCTGAAAAGATTGCTGTGAGTGACTCGCTCAGCATCAGGTAGGAAATCCGCAGCAGGGGCAAGGATCCAGGCCAGCACACAACTGCCTCAGCAATGAGTCACTCCTCTGTCTTCACACTTTTGGGGAAAAAAAAATACCAAACCAACACAACAACAGAAAGATGATGCTGAGTCCCTGCAAAGAGCCTTCATCATGACACAGCCCAGACTCAGCCAGAAGACCATCTAACCTGTGTGCTGCAGGTGTCTTGTGGAAAATAAATCTGTGGCCACATAATTAAAGACTCGACCGTAATTCATATGCATGAGGACATTGAAGGGCAGTTGTACAGCCAGCCTTGGTGCTAACATTTCTCAGTGATGAGAAATGTGTATTTGATATAACAGTGAGTAACAATTGCCTGTTGTCCTCAGCAAGGAGCAGGACTAGCAAGAGGTGACATGCTGTCGGGTGGCATTGGGATAACAGCACAGGAGCAGTAAGAGCTGGGAAGAAGACTTGGAAGAAGACCCTTTTTCGGACACTGGAGAAGTCTCCAGTCGCAGAAACACAAGCTGATATGGCTGGCCTCCCTCATTCCCTTGTCCCCTCCATGCTTTCCCACTTTTGATTTCTCTTCTCATCAGGAAACCCTGGGTTCTGGGCTCAGCCACTGCCCCCTTTCAGGTCCACCTCACTTGCCCTTCCCCGTTTCTTCTCCCACTGTATTCCCAGGTCCAGTATCCTGCCCAGACAGTACCAGGCTGGCTCAGCTGCAAGTCCTTGGCCAGCCAACCCCGGCCTTCCCAACACATGCTGTCCTGCTCCACTCAAGCTCCCCGCTATTGCCAGTACAATCCTTCCTTTGCAGTTGGATGGATGATGGGAGCTCCCCTCCATCATCTGTCACTAGAAACTCCCACCACCCAGGCAGATGGGCTGAATTCCTCTGATCCCCTCTCCCCATCTCACTGACAATCCCCCCTCCTCTTCTCTTCCTGTTCCCCATCAGTAATCATCATGCCTTTGCTCTTCCTATTCCTCATCTCGCTGCCCCGGCCAGCCCTGCTTTCTGCTTCCAGTCTTCCTGCCCAGCTATCCCAAGTCACCACAGCAGCTGTCAGGCAATAGCCCCTTTCCCAAACAGACCCAGCATTTCCTTGCAGCCCGTGGTCTCATCTGCCTCCCGGTCTCATTTGCTGTTCCCCAGATTTTTGGTTCTCTCCCTTGAGTTTTATTCTTTCTGTACTCAGATCAGAGACTTTTCTCCATTAGGCTTCTCAGAAGGCAAAAGAGTGGTGGTCAGGAGCACAGGGCAGAGGAAAGCATTGAGAGATGCAAATAGTGCGTGACGCATAACAACAGCTCAAGAAGGGAGAGCCCTCCCAGCTTCCTGCTGCAGTGCTCCACCCTGGGAAAGCCCATACGCTGTCATGACAGACTCAGAAACCAAAAGGGTTGGGCAGGTTAGCAAAGGTTGAAAAGTTTGTAACTGTGAAGCTGTGACAAGTCTTCTTTCCATGTTTAGCAAAACCATGTAATTTGTCCATGCTGGTGGGAGAGAATAGTAGTGTTTCACCGAGCTGGCAAAACACAGCCTCCATGACACAAAAACTGATGTCCTGCCCAGGGCCAAGCCCATAAGTTCCACAGTTTTTGTCCCCTGGGCTATATATATACATAGTCTAGCCCAGGAAAACTAGTGGTGGGTCCACATTTTCAGAAAGAACTAAATAAATGTGCCCAATTCCAGCTGAGACAATCACTTTCTATGGAAAATTTCTGCTCCAGTGGTGAAACTTTGACAAAGTCATAAGCAAGTGAAAACAGGGTCTTGAAAGGGGTAGTGTTGGCAACCTTAATAATAGGAGGTGTTCCTGCCACACCTGTAATTAAGTGCATTTATTGTTTTTTTCCATATAGCCTTGCCTTTTTTTATCCTTGTGGTATTCCCAGCCTCTGTCAGTTTGCAACTGGCTCTCTTTATTACACTCCTGCTGTCTTGCTTTGGTGGAAAAAAAAAAATAAAAATAGAAGCAGATCTAATGGGGAAAACAAACAAACAAACAGGAATATTTAGGTGCACTCTCAGAGCTGTGTCAGGCCAGGGCAGATGTATCAGAAAACCACAAGACAAGGCCAAGGTTCCTTGGGAGGAGCTGGACTCAGAGCTGAATCAGCAAGATCTCTTGAAGATGTGTAACCTCATCCTGTTCTCCAGTGTGTTGAGTGCTCTCTGGGCACCAAGGCAGCTAAGTGCCTACAGGCTGGTGGAAGAACCTGGACCAGCAGTCTGGACAAGATGAAGGGCCACAGGGGAGGCACCATGTCTGCTTGAAGAACCCTTTGAAAAAAAGATTGGATTTATGGGTGAGGGGAGAGTACTGGAAATAATTTATTTCCAATTCAGCCAGGCTTTCAACACCATCTCCCAATGTTCTGATATCCAAGTGAGGGTGGTGTTGTCTCAATAGGTGGACAAGCAGATGGACACAAAAAATATTTGTCTGGTCAGGCACAGGGAGTAGTTAATTGTTAATGGGTTGTACTCTACCTAGAGGCTGGTACCAAGTGATATGCCTCAGGGGGCTGTCCTGGGACCTCTCCTGTTTAACATGTTTATTGATGATCTGGAGAAGGTGATGGGGTGCACTTCCACCAAGCTTTCCGGCGACACTTAGTTGGAGGGGAAACACGTTGACATGCCTGAGGGGACATCAGAGGGACATAAGCAGGATGGAGAGATGGGCCTGCAGGAGCACTGGGAGTTCAGCAAAGGCAAATGCGCAGCCTTGAACCTGGCAAGGAAGAGGCTCTGGCAACGATGTGGGCTGGGGATAGATGCAGAGCAGCTGTGTGGGAAAGGACCTGTGAGTCTTGGTAAAATACAGAGCCAAGCTCTTCACAGTGGTGTTTGGTGGGAGGATGAGAGACAAGGAACATAAGTTTAAAGAAGAGAGGTCCAGTTTGAATACAAAGAAGACCTTTCTGTTCTCAAAGGCTGTCAAGTGTGGGAAAAAGTTGCCTAGAGAGGCAATACAGTCTCCATCCTAGTAGTTTATAAGATCAAATGAAGCTCCAAGCAACCTCATTTGACCTCTTTGCCGACCCTGCTCTGAGCAGGAAGTCAGACTAGAGCTGTCCTGGGGTCTCTTTCAAACTGAATTATCCTTCAATGCTGTGATGCCCAGATCCCCATTTGTGCGTAGCATGTGTCTGGCCAGCGCCAGGTGTGTATGTGCAACACACACGTGTGTCCGTGGCAGGGGTGAGCTGCAAGCCTGAATGAATCCTGTGAGAAGGGTGAGGCTCAAGGGAGACAAGGTATCCCACAGGTATGATGGACAATGGGTGAGGAGCACAGCACGGCGGGGGAGCAGTAGCTCCCAAAGCCTGTGACAGCTGTGCCAGTTTTGTGCACCCCGAGGAGCTCGCTGAGTGCCACAGGAGCAAAGTGAGCTGGCAAGGAGCCTGTGGTGTCCCTGAGGTGGGACTGCGTGTGTGTGTGTGTGCCAGGGGAGTGAACATGTAGCCGTAGTAGCGAAATGTGTGTGCAGCACAGGCAGCAGGCGCTGCGGGCAGCAGGGAGCAGTGTCTGTGTGGGCCTGCTGCTCACAGAAGCACAAACCGGCCGTAGTTAAAAAAAGCCTCCCATGTATGAGCATCTCCCAGGCGGCCTCCGGGGCGGAGGGGACGGGACATAACGCAAAAAAAAAAAAAAACAACAAAAAAACGCAGGCGGTTATGAAAGCAGCTGGCCCAGTCAGAATAATTCGCGTGCTGCTGTGGAAGGAACGGGAGAGATAAACAATGCACTGGAAGGCGGGAGGGCGGGGAGAATGGCTTAAAATGCGTCTTCCCGACATGCCCTGGTGGATCAGTTCAGCATCTCAGCCCAGCTCGTCTTTAATTCTTATGCAAGGGGTTTCTCTGGAAGGGACAGTCTGTCCTCGCCAGCTGAACACCAGGCACAGGGCACCGATTAACAAAAGGCCATCTCACCACCCGTCCCACACAGCGAAGGATGGGAGGCAGCTGGGACTCATTCCCTAGGAGGACTGAGGTTGTATATTTTTATTTCTGCCTCACATCATGCTGTTGCTCATCAAAGACTGCAAGACTTGCTCATCTGAGCCTCCCATGGCCTCCTATTCACTTCTAGAAGGTGATGATTAGTATCTGCAAGGCCCCATGTAGGCTATTTTTGGGGAAGCTCTGAGGTCCAATGGCTCCCAGTTCCTACATCTGGATGTTTAGAGGCTAGGGGTGTCTGAGTTGGGAATATGCACAGTACCCAGTCAGTCAGAACTACCGTTTGGAATTGTAGGCAGTGGTACAAAGGTGATAGGTGTTGTGTGGGTACCTAGGGAAGTGCCATGTCCTGGCAACAGCTTTGCTGTGGCTGCGGACACAAGATAGGCAGGGAGAGTCTAGGAACTGCTCCTGGTTCATTTATCACTTGCAATGTCCTTCTTTAGCTGTACAGAGAGGTGATGGGTTAAACCCACAGTGGGAGGTTAAATCTGTCCTTTAGCCACTGACTGCTTCATGATCTTGGGAAAGTTACTTTGCCTAGTTTTCAGCTGCTTCTGTCCCCCTGCACTAGCTTTTTCTCTGAGAATAGAAGCTGTCTCTTCTTCTGTGACTGCAGCAACAAGCAAAATGGAGTCACAGAGAACATGAGGACTCTGGAGGCTTTTCCATGGGACAAATCACCAAATATTTACAAGAAGTCAGAAAATCCCATGCTTTTCACAAATGGCTCTTGGATCTTAACAGTTGACAATGCATTTTGAGCTCATGAGACCATATGACTGCTACAGGAGAGCTGTCTCAAACAGAGCAGCAGGGAACATGCAGCTTCATCTGGCCAGTACAGCTCTACCACCACACCTCCTCTGCAGCAACCCCAGCCAGCTGCTCTCACCCTGACTTTCCTCTTCCACTGACCTCACACTTCTCTGTCCCATTGGCACCCACTGGCTTGCTGATCACTGCTGGCTCCTTGGACACTCCAGGTCACCCTGTTATTTATCCCTGCCACCCTGTAGCCAGTCACCCCCCATCTGCAACTCTCTGCTCCAGAGCTAGTTTACATTGCAGCTCTTCCCTGCTTTTCCTACAGCCTCACACAACCCTGGAGAGGTCACATAAGTTTCTCTATTCAAGGCAGCTTCGTTGCTAGTGAGCACGACACTGTATCCCAGAAAGCAAAAGGCACATGGTGTAACCAAGCAGCCTGGAGCTAAATGATGGCTCCACTCTGCTTACATTTAATCAGATCATTCTGTGTGGTACCAAGTGTTCTGCTATAGGTCTGCATTGGCTGTCATGCGCTCGCACCCACTCTCCTACTGATTCATTGTCTTATCCCTGAGAGAAGCATGTGGAGACTGCAGGTCATGTCAAAACACATTCAAAGTCTTCTCTGGAGTTTCTGCATCAGCTCATCCTCCTCTCTTCTGTACCCCAGAAGTGGTGTGCAGGCCTGTGCCGGGCCCCTGGTAGACACACAGAGGCTGTTGCTGGATGAGCTCCTAATCACCTGTCAGGAGCAATTTCAAGCTCCTTATTCTCTTGCTCCTACAGCTTCTGTAACGAGGCTTTGTGCTCTATAGCACACTTTCAGTGCCTGTACTGCCGGGACATTCAAACAACTCTATCAATGCACTACAGCCAGGGACCCAAATATTGCCAGGTCCCAGGTTTCAAGGCTTGCTGTTTCTAATCTGGGGTCAGCACCAAAATAATCCTGCTAATTTCAGAGACAAAAAAAAAAACAACTTTTAAAGCTCAAATATCTTGTGTCACACAGACTACTTCAGGATAGTGCTTGTGTCCATCCTGAATTTCTTCACAGGCATAAGGGCAGTGGAATCACATTGCTGCACTTTACCTCTTTCCAGGCTGACCTGATATGGACAGTGAGTCAGTTGGGGTCCACATGTTCAGGCTGCCCAGAGAGCAGAGGCATTACTCACATTAAATGTTCCTTTCTGGAAGAGATGTAAGCAAGGTCAAAGGTAAGCATTATACTGGCATCCCACTGACTGCTTTGCTGGTGTTGCTTTCCTTGGGACCTGGAAGAAGCCCAAGACCAGAGTTTTCTTACAGTTGGCAAGCCAGGCTCTTGTTATCAATTGTCCCAAGGGGATACAAAATGGTTGATTGCCTGAAGAACTCTCAGGGCATTGCAAGCCTTCTACCTGACAAGGACATTGCTTCCATACAGCTTCACTGCCCCTCTCCCACCACCAGCGCATGCTGACCTCCCACCTGGGCCATGGGAGAGGCAGCAGCACCATGCTGCAGCCATAGGTTGGGTGTGTCCCATCAAGGGAGAGAAAAAAAAGGGAGCAAATTTTATACACTGAGCATATGCAACCAGGCAGAGCTGAGAAGAAACTGAAGGACAAGCAGACAAGGCAAGCAAGACAGCACCAGAAGGACCTGACTCTGAACAAAGGTCATCTCTCTCTAACTCCCCAGAGCTTGCATGGCTTTGCACATTTGTCCCCAACAAGAATCAAAGTGGTAGCACATATCTGAGTGTTTTCACTGTTTTCAGAGTCACTGTCCACTCTGTGAAAGTTATGGCTTGGCTGTCAGGGAGGCTGACCTTTATTGCAGCATTGGTGGTGTGGATGCTGCTGTGCAGGCTTCTTTCATTCCAGATCAAACATTTTCTCCCCCGAACCTCACCTGTGCCCCATGGCACTACCTGGAGAGTCGGCCTCAGCCCCAGCCCAGCCCCACAGTGCCTACCAGCACTGGGGCCAGAAGCAGCACTGGGTGAGCCTGGGGAGTCAGGAGCTGCCAGGATGCTGGCGTCTGTGGGGGTGAGCACAAGTCTTATGGGGAGTGTCTGAGAGAGTCAGGGTTGTTTAGCCTGGGGGAAAGGAGGCTCTGGGGTGACCTTATCACTCTCTATACCTGCCTGAAAGGAGGTTGTAGCAAGGGGGGTTGGCCTTTTCTTCCAAATAACAAGCAATAGGACAAGAGGAAATGGCCTCAAGTTGCACCAGGGAAGGTTTAGTTTAGATATTAGGAAAATTTTCTTCACTGAAAGTGCTGTCAAGCACTGGAGCAGGTTTTTCAGGGAAGTGGAGAGGTCACCATCCCCAGAAGTGTTTAAAAGATGTGTAGATACGGTGCTCAGGGACGCGGCTTAGTAGTGGACATGGCAGTGCTGGGTTAAGGGCTGCACTCGGTGACCTCAGAGGTCTTTTCCAGCCTAGGAAATTCTATGATTCTGTGACGCCGGGACCCGCGGGGATGCCAGCCTTGCTTCCATCTCTAGATGGTGCTCTGAGGCCGGCAATAGCCGGGCTTTCCCAGTCCCGCCGCGCCACTCAGCCTCCCTGCGCCGCGGGAGCACACCGGGGCTGGGAAGGGCAGGACCCCCACCCTGCGGACCATGGCAGGAGGAGAAGCCCGTGCAGCCCTTCCGAGAGCTGGCTGCCATCTCAGCTCCTGCTGGTGTGACATCCCCCGGCCGCGGGATCCCCTGCCGCAGGCAGCTGCGGACAGACGCTGCCTCCCCTGCGTCCGCATCCCTCTGCTGACCCCTCTGTCTGCACCAGCGAGGCTGCCCCAGCTGCGCTACACCACCCCACGTTTGCAGCATCCCAGCAGGCTGCGTTCCCTCCTCTCTTCCTCCTGCGCATGCAGCAGCAGCCCATCCCAGCTTTGCGGATTTAGCACAGGGCCGGGCCCTGCAGGGTTTTCCAATAGTGATGCTCCATTAGGGCCCAGCTCTGCTCTTACCACGGGCAATGCCAAAGTCCCATTGACTTCGCGGGGGCAAGCTCTTAATGGCCTGGGAAAGTAAGACTTTTTTTCCTGGATTTTTTTTTTTGTTTTGTTTCTTTTTTTGTTTTTGTTTTTCTGTTTTTGTTTTTGGTTTTGTTTTTTTTTGTGGTGCCATTTGAAGCCATAGCCACTTTTAGTATTGCCTGTCCAAAAGCTGCAAGAGACCTCAGGCCCTCATGCAGAGGCAAAGAAGAGCTGCTAAAGCTCCAAGAACACAGAGGAAGCATTCTTGCAGAGATCATGAGCCTGTGCACAGCTGCTGCTGAGGCAGTGCTATGTGCCCTATCCACTCCTGGGCAAAACTTGGACAAAACCAAGCTGTTTGAAACCTGTTTGTTCAGAAGCACAGACATTTTCAGCACCATTTCCTAATAATGGAAATCCAAGCTTATTTTCTCCTCAATTGAGATTATTGTGGTGGTTTTTAAAAATATTTTTAGTTGTGGCATGTATCAAAATGTTTTGCTGAGCAAGTTTTGTGTGAATTGAAAGGTGCCAATGATGATTTATTTTCAAAAGGGTTGTCCAAAAGTGTCACCAAAAATAAAACATGAAACAAGTTTTTCAAGTGTCATTTCAAACATTCATTTGAGAGCTGGCAAGAGTGGCAACAGCGTGGTTAGTTGTCATGGGGTAGAGGATCTGAACCAGTGCCTGAATCTTATTCATAGGGAAAAAGTCCTTCCTCTCCCCATTATCTTCCTGGTATTTGAATAGCTTTCAATAATGAGCCAAGTAAGATGTTCAGAAGTAAGACAGGAAAGAAATATAGATTGTGGTTGAATAAACAAAGAAGCAATGTCTTCCTCCTGAAAAGCAAGCTGCCAGTCCCTCAGGATTAGAGGCATGTCTTAGGAAAGCAGTCCCTCCACTAGATCCTAGAGGAGGGAAGGACACTAGGGACATCATGCCCTCATTAAAGGTATCTTCTCTGGAGAGCACAGGGCAAGGAGGTGTGACCTACCTGATGCAAAAGGTAAAAAACCTCTTGTGTTTACAGTTATGAATGGCCTGGACAGCTGATGTGCAGAATCCTTGAAAATGTCAAGCCTTCTCTGTGGCAAATAGTTTTCCGGCATGGATTCTCCCGGTGGCTTTTCACAGGCTGCGTAAAGGAGTCTCCAGATATGGCCAGAGAGGCACTTGCTGAGACACTTGCTGCTGTGTGGCACTTTTGTGAATGTGGTTGGGTGTTTATGGGATGGGTGGTGTAGCATGAATTATGCCACCACGTGTGGCATACCCATGTAGGCACCTGCAGTGTGTAGTTGAGCACAAATGCTCTGGGATTCCACTGTGCAGGTGCAGAAGCACCTGTGCAGAAGGATGTCTTGCTGCTATGTATCAGCAAAGCCTGTGGGCACGTGTGCAGCTTGCAGGAACAGACACTGGAGTGGCTGCACCATGTTGTTGGAGGGGCTGTGTGTGGCACCAGCAGCACAGCTGCACGAGGAGGGTCTGATAGGCAGAAACTTACTCATCACCTCTGTTTTCCTGCACTGGCTGATCCTCTCCTTCCCTCTGCCCCCTCCCCTCAACCCGCTTCTCTCTCTAATGATCTGACAGCACTGAAAGCTTTCTTGCAATTTTATTATGAACAGCAGGTGTTTAGCTGGGTATTCTTCAAGGCTTCACTGTCTTCACCACTGTGATGCCAAACATGACATGGAAACATCCAGCAGGTTCAGACACATGGAGGGGGCTGGAATCAGGATGGCTGCATGATGCTTGTTCCCTCAGATTTATTGCAATCTTGTCCCATTTTTCCCACAAGAGCCCTGCCATGTGAAGCGAGGGCTGACCTGTGTTGTCCCAACCGCTCCAGCTGTGCATGCCCACGACCCTGGTGCACCATCCTTGCCTGGCATCTCTGATCCTTGGTAATTGATGAGTGTCCCAGGAGCTAAGGGGACACTTCATCCCCACCAAGCACTGCCACCCACCTCCAAAGGTAAATCAGTGAGGAAGTGCCCAGCCATGAGGCTTCCCCCTCTCCTGGAGGCCACCACCCCAGCCTGTGTCCTGAATGCCCGTGTCCTCTCACACAAAGTCCTTCTCTCTCGGTCCATTAGTTTGTTTCCATGGCCAGTGGCAGGCACACGACTCTGAAAGCTGTATTAAAAGCCAGGTCAATACCAGCCCCTGCTTATTGCCTCAGGGGAAAATAAGTAAATAATGAAAGGAGGGGGTAACTTCATTTCCTAAACCAGCAAACTCTTGAATTTAGTGCTGAGAGAGGCACCCCACTTCCCAAGTGGGGAGCATTGGAGCTCTGAGGAGAGGCAGCTCTGCCTCAGCACCAGCAGAACCAGGAGGGATGAGGGCCCCTCAAAATCCAGTGAATCCATCATTTCAGTGAAGGCTTTGAGGCAAACTGCTGTGGCAGATGGGCTCTGGAGCCAAGGATCACTACAGGAGCGAGGTAGAGGCTGAGGTACTTAATACCTTCTTTGCCTCAGTCTTTAATAGTGAGACCAGGTGTCCTCAGGGTACTCAGTCTCCTGAGCTGGAAGACAGGGACAGGGAACACAACAAAGCCCCACAGTGCAGGAGGGAATGCTCAGTGACCTCCTATATCACTTAGACACTCCCAAGTCTGTGGGGCTGGATGGGATCTACTCAAGAACACTGAGAAAGCTGGTGGAAGAGCTCGTCAAACCACTCTCCATCATTTATCTGCAGTCCTGGCTATCCAGGGAGGTCCTAGGTGGCTGGAGGTTAGCTAATGTGACATCCATCTACTAAAAGGGCTGGAAGGAGGATCTGTNGGAGCGAGGTAGAGGCTGAGGTACTTAATACCTTCTTTGCCTCAGTCTTTAATAGTGAGACCAGGTGTCCTCAGGGTACTCAGTCTCCTGAGCTGGAAGACAGGGACAGGGAACACAACAAAGCCCCACAGTGCAGGAGGGAATGCTCAGTGACCTCCTATATCACTTAGACACTCCCAAGTCTGTGGGGCTGGATGGGATCTACTCAAGAACACTGAGAAAGCTGGTGGAAGAGCTCGTCAAACCACTCTCCATCATTTATCTGCAGTCCTGGCTATCCAGGGAGGTCCTAGGTGGCTGGAGGTTAGCTAATGTGACATCCATCTACTAAAAGGGCTGGAAGGAGGATCTGTGGAACTAGAGGCCTGTCAGCCTGGAAAGGTCGTGGAGCAATTCACCTTGCCATCATACAGAACTTGTGGTACAACAGGAACNGCTGGAAGACAGGGACAGGGAACACAACAAAGCCCCACAGTGCAGGAGGGAATGCTCAGTGACCTCCTATATCACTTAGACACTCCCAAGTCTGTGGGGCTGGATGGGATCTACTCAAGAACACTGAGAAAGCTGGTGGAAGAGCTCGTCAAACCACTCTCCATCATTTATCTGCAGTCCTGGCTATCCAGGGAGGTCCTAGGTGGCTGGAGGTTAGCTAATGTGACATCCATCTACTAAAAGGGCTGGAAGGAGGATCTGTGGAACTAGAGGCCTGTCAGCCTGATCTCAGTACCAGGAAAGGTCGTGGAGCAATTCACCTTGCCATCATACAGAACTTGTGGTACAACAGGAACCAGACCCAGCCAGCAGGGGTTTAGGAAACACTGGTCCTGCTTGAGCAGCCTGATCCACTTCTATAACAAAGTGACCTGGTTAGTGGATGAGGGCAAGGTTGTGGGTGATGTCCACCTGCACTATTGTAAAGCCTTTGACACTGTCTCCCAAAGCATTTGTCCTGGAGAAATTAGCTCTGTGGAGAAATTGAATGGGTGCACTGTTCATTGGGTAGAAAACCGGCTCCATGGCTGGGCCCAAGAGAGTGTTGGGGAATGGAATTATTCTGGTGAATGGAATTTCCAGTGAATGGAGCAAACTCAGGCAGGACAGAACCCCACAGAACCTACATCCTAGGATGAGAAATGACCATGTCTGGGGCTAGACACATCTTGTGAGTCTATTTGTGCTCTTTCTCAAATGCACTTCCATATAACCTCACTTTCTCTTCGTCTTTTCCCCTCCCTTCTCTGCCATCTGCCTGCTGTGTCTGCTTCTTCCTCTCAGTCCTGCTGTTTCCTTCCTTGCCCTTCTTCTTCTTCCCCTCTTCCTTTTGCTTCTTGAACCAATTCCAAATTGATATCGAGATGCTCTTTTTCTGCTTTGTAGATCAGGGATTAGGTGGGACATAACTTCTTCAGCCATTCCCCACCACAGCACAGCTGTCAGGTGCCCAGAGCAGCTTCCTGAGCTCCCTGTTTGTTTTCCTGTCCTCATCTCATCTGCAGTTTTGAAGGGGTGATTTTGCTGCTCCTGAAGGAAGATGCTCATCAGGTTTTCACCTCTTTTGTGAAATGACAACAAAGTGGTGTTAGAGATCTAGCTTTGGTTGATGTCATCCTTCATTCTCCCTCCACTTGCCTCTAGCAAAAAGAAAAGCTTTGGGTTTTTTCATGGGGTTTTTGAATCCAAAGCAATGTCTTACACATCTCTGCCTCTTCACCAAGTGTATCTATAACCCTTCCCTGGGCAAAATTCTCACTGTCTCCAAAGCAAACAGTATTGCTTGGCCCATCCTACTGGTAATTTTAATGCAGATTATTCCCTCCATACACACGTTGGTATGACCTTCTCCCTGAGCAAATTCTCTGAGCCTCTTGTTATAGGTCTTTACCAGAGAGGCCCAGAACAAGAGAGCCCTTGTGGTGGACCTTTCAGGGTCATACAGATTTGCCATATAAATAGAAAACACCAGCCCTAATAACCCTCATCAGTCTCTATACAAGGCTGCAGCCTTGGAGTCTGTCCTTTGCTTCCAAACCTCCCCTTGGGATATTAGACTTTATTAAAAATAAATAGTTACAAATTCTGTTTTACAGCTGATGGCATCAGGGAGAAGAATTGAGGAGGCAAAAGGAGCAAGTGGAGGGTCTGCTGTCCAGTCAGGTCACCTGTCTGTCATTCTGGCTGTGTTGTGCCAGGGAGCAGTCTGAGTGTGGCAAGCACAGGGCGCTGCCTCCTCTGCCAGGTATCTCAGGAGAGGAGCAGGACATGTGTTTCAAGAGGACTGGGAGAACTGGATCTGAGTCCGTGGAGCCAAGCTGCTTCTGGAGGTGGCAGACACCAAAAGCCAAGGAGAGTGCAGAGCAGGCTATGTAGAGCATCCTTGTCTCCTAGCTTGGTGTTTACATGGAAGAATATCGATTTCAGTTCTCCTTCTCTTTTATATACAGAATCATGTGCAACAAACAACAAACATGCAAGTAAACTCCTCCCTTGAGATTCTTCCCCACTCCCTCCATGAGTCCCAAACTCTCCCGTCTATCCTCATCTGGTCAGTGCTTAGGTGTCACTCCTCTCCCAGTGACAGCGATGACCCTTGACTGCCATGGAGCCTACCCTTTGTGAGAGGGGACAGAAAGTCTGCTGTTGCCTCAGCAGCAGAAACACTTGCTGTGGGCCCCAATATGTCCTCCACTGAAGGCGGGGACTCCTGTCACCTCTCCAGAGACAAGAAACCAGGCCTGCTGCTCTCCTGTCTCTGGGCAGGAAAAGGGTTTAGCCCAAGCCGCATACCCAGAAAGAGTAGTGTATCCTCACTCCTCTTCCAGGCAGTATGACCTCATGAGAAAGGGAGAATATCAGAGCAGCTCCAGGCCTTGGTGTATTTGGGGGCTGAGAGGCAATCATGGGAGGCATTATTTGGTGGTGAAGAGACTTATCCAGTGTATGGGTACGGAACAGAGGAGGCTGTGGGCAATGGGTGTGGAACAGGGAGGCTGGAGGAGCTAGATGGCTGACTCCCTGCGGTATGAGATTGTATCTAGAGGCAGAGTTGCCTGGAGCCGCTCCAGGTCCAGGTGGCTTCCAAAATCCATCATCTGAATGATACCTCCCTCCTCCTTGGTGTTGCCCCCTAACACCACACCCACTTCATCATCATCTTCATCTTCATCTTGACTGACAAGTGCCAGCTCATTCTCGTAGCAGAAGGCACTGGGAGGTGGTGGGGAAGGTAGGATGGTCATCTTGCTTTCTTGCAGCTCCCGGGCTGAGCAGCAAGGTGTGCCAGCTACCTCGTACGTCTTGTGAAAGCGCGAGTAATCCACTTTGTAGTGGTTCTTCTCCTCAAACACAACTGGTTCAAAGCGATGACCCCAAAGGATTTCACTAGCAAGGTAAGAGCTTCGTGCCTGTGTGGTCATGGCTGTGGCTTCTACCATCCCCTCCAGAATAACCACAATCTCAAAATTCTCCGTCTCCAGCTCTTCCTTGCCAATCCCATAGAGGGGGCTCTCCTCATCAATCTCATGAACGATAATAATGGGTGAGACCAAAAATATACGATCAAGACCCACATCATAGCCCACATTAAGGTCCCGCTGGTCCAGGGGGAGGTATTCCCCTTCCTCTGTCATGTAGGGCTTGATGAGCTGGGCTCGGACATGGGCCTCCACAATGTGACTCCTCCTCAGGTTGCCCACCCTCCACATGAGACACAGTTTGCCATCCCGCACGGAGATGACCGCATGATGGCTGAACAGGAGGGTCTGGGCCCGCTTCTTGGGCCGTGCCATTTTGGCCATGATAGTGCCAATCATGAAGGAGTCAATCACGCAGCCCACGATGGACTGCACTACAACTGCCATGATAGCCAGCGGGCACTCCTCAGTCACGCAGCGGAAACCGTACCCGATGGTTGTCTGTGTCTCCACTGAGAAGAGAAAAGCCCCCAGGAAGCTGTTCACGTGCATGATGCAGGGCTTGAGGAGAGAGGGATTACCTGCCACTGCCGGCGCATTGAGGTCACCATGGAAGAAAGCGATGCACCAGAAGAGGAAGCCGAAGAAGAGCCAGGAGACCAGGAAGGCGGCGGAGAAGATCATAAGCATGTACCGCCAGCGCGTGTCCACACAGGTGGTGAAGATGTCGGCCATGTAGCGCTGAGATTTGTTGCTCAGGTTGGCAAAGTAAACGTTGCACTGGCCGTTCTTCTTCACAAAACGGTTGCGGTGCTTCCGGCGGGGAGCATGGCCCTTCCCGTTGTGGCTGTGCCCGTTCATGCTGCCCAGTGCAGAGACCTTGTGGCCATCCTCTTCGGTTGAGACGATGCTGTACCTGGGAAGAGAAGAAACAAGCACTTCCATCAGGAATATGTGAAGGGTAACAGCAACCACTGAGGCAGCAATGGCAGGAGATGTGGGTGGCTCACAGGGCTACAGTACCTCCCTGTTGGATCTCACAACAGCACATTTCCGTGATTATTGCACCATGGTGCCAACCTGACCAAACTGGTGGAGATCAGCTGCAATAGTCACTGAGTGATGCTGCCAGGAGATTGTATCTAGCAAAGTCCTGATAGGGCACAAAAGCAGCCACAGCTTGTAGCTCTGTGGTACCTTCTAGCCTTTATGGTGAAGAGGGATACAAGGCTTTGAAACCTGACAGCAGCTGGGACAGCCAGGAAGCCTGGGAGCAAGCACCCACAGCCTGACCGCATTTTGGCCCTCATATAATACAAGGCTGGGAGCTTCTATTTTCTGCTCTGCTCTCTGCTCATTGATTTCATGGTGTGTGGTGACAATGTTTATACACTTTCTGCACTCAGGACAATACCGTTGCCACAGCAACATGTGTGTCTTCCAGCATCCCTTATCCGAAGCCAAAGGTGTAATTTGGAAATCAACAGCCAAAGCACTGGCAGTTTCCTAGGCAGAAGCTACACACACCCTTTCTGGGAGTCCTTTGCCCCTCTGGCTCCCTTCCCTTGCAGTCGGCTCTGACACTGCCCCTCATGTGATCCTGTGACAGTTGCAGATACTCCTTAAAGATGTGATGGCAGAAGGTGCTCTGACCACTGAGGAAGTCAAGAGAGTGCTCTGAAGCACAAAGAGTGCTCTGCGCTCATGCCTGACAAGCTGCAGCCTCTCAGGACTCAGGGAGTGTCTCCCTGCCACCCCACAGTGTTGACATGTCAGCTGGAGTCCTCCAGCGTGGGCCTCCATTTGCATCTCATGGCAAAGACAGTACTGGTGGCTGGAGCTGTGATTCCTGGGAACATGTGGCTTCTGCAGTGCTGCTGGAATCTGTTATTTCTGGTCCAGCACCATGCAGTGCTTTGCTTCTCCTCCGTAGTATTCCTACAATCACTACCCTTACATATGGCATATTTTGGATTGGAGAAGGAGAGAGAAGTCATTCCTTGGAACAGGAAAGCTGTTGGCAGGTTATTTGAGAAGAATATATCAAAAGGCAGTCTGAAGTCAGGGTCTGAGGGGCCAGATGAGGAGGACCAGGTCACTCAGGGCAGCAGCAGGTCTTGAAAGGAGGGTTACTCACCGATTGACTCGGACGCTGCCCATGGCTCGCTCTGTCATCAGATGTCAGGGGGCCGTGGGAGTTGGCAGGGCGTAGGGACTCATGCAGCAACACTCACATGGGACTGGGCAGCTCCAGGTTTCACCTCTGGAGAGCTGGGACCAGGGCTGCCATTGCAATTACTCCTGGGCACGCGCCTGGCAGAGAAGGACAAACCAAAACCCAGTCAGATCCTCCCCTGACAGCGCCCATCCCAGTCCAGAGCAGCAGGCACAGGGCTCACAGCCTTTTGCTCAGGGTGTGTTGGGAGGTCTTCTTGGGGCACCTGCTGCAGCCTGGCTCGGGCAGGTGAGGAGCTGATGGATGCAGACTGGGTGCACAGCTTGCAGACCCTGCGCTCCCCAGGACCTCCTGCCAGCAGAGGAGCAGGGCGGGCTGGTCACCGCCCTCCTGATCAAGGGCACAGCAGCTGAGCAGCTCACAGAGCCCTCGCCCTGAGCCATTTTATTAATATCAGAGCTTACACCAGGAGGAGAGCTCAGGCTAAATACCTCTCACACAAGGACTAACAAAGCATAGGAATGCACAGCAGTCCTCAGGAATCCCAGTCAGCCCAGCCTAACCCTGACGGAATTTTTTCCAGGGTATGCAGAACACCCTTCCCTGTTTCAAATCAAAGAGGAGGAAAGCCCAAAAGGACTGATAGAAAGAAAGGGCTCAAGGGTAGCCAAGGAGAAGCCAGTTAAAGGAAACAAACCTTGCAGCATGCCCTGTGTACAGCATCCAAGGAGCAGATCAGCAGTGGAGTCCTGGGAGGATGTCCGGCAGATGTCCCAACCCAGTCCTCCCAAACAGAAGAATGGGGAAGCCAAAGGCTCAGGAGCCAGCCTATTCCACCTGCCCAGAGCTACTGGGAAGTGAAATCCACTGAGGGGGTAATGACTCACAGATTAGGAAGGGCTTTGTACACCCATGCTAATCCTGCACTGTAGCTTTTGGATTACAGCAGCCAGTGCGGAGTGCAGATGCAGACAGAGCAGCTAGTTGGCTTCCTCCCAGCCTCACCAATGAACACTAGTTGTCAGATACGGGAAAAAATACAAGGATTTTGGGATCAAATGTAAGGCTTAGAGCTGCTTGCAAGTGGTTGTGCACAGACAGGAGAGAGGAACAGCGAATGATGTTGCCTGGGATTGAAAAGCTGGTGAGAACCTTCCTTGTCTCATCATCAGTGCCACAGAATGGAGCTGCATGTGGCCAGAAGCGCCCACCAGCTTTCCCCACAGACTGGAAAGCAGCAAGAAGGAAGCTCCAGACATCACCTTTGATAGGATGAAGATTACTCAGTTACTGAGGCAGTTAAACTCTGCAGCAAACAAACATGGTTGTTCAGACCAAGGGTATTACGAGACCAGGAGAAGAAAACAACCTTGTAATCCACAACTCACCTTATAGAGACAAAAATGAACAGCTGTCCTAAAATCCCCATCAGGAAAAAGCACTTCGACACTGAACTCTGCCAGCTCCCATCAGCTCAATACCCTACAACATCCAAGTCTTTCTGAAGTCAGTGTGGCCAGGAATTTTTGACATGCAGCTGGGTAAACCTATAGCAGACCCTGGGGCCGGTAACCTAAGTTGATCAGAAGTGTTGATATGATGAAGAGAGGTCACTTCCTACCCACAGATGGTCCTGCTGGGATAAAGCTAACTAGCATGATTACATGGTGAGTTCAGATGGCAGGGTCCCACATGATTTTGGGAGGTGGCAAAGTTTAGGTACACTTGTCTATGAAAAGTTTATGTACCTAAACTTCCCATGGACACTTGTCTATGGGAAGTTTAGGTACACTCGTCTATGCCAGCCCCAGCCAGGAGAGGGAGGGCATCTTCTTCATCTGACATCATTCTCAGCCAGCCTGGATATGCCAAGCTTATCCTTAGCCAGCACTGACCCTGATAACATGGAAGGTACTGTCACAGCTCACACATATGAGTAAGTCACAATTTCCTGAAAGTTTCTACAACCAGCAGCTCTCTTTCTCCAGCTGCAGAAACAGGTGCACCATTTCCAGAGATTTTGGATTTCTGGCCCAGGCAGCAGCCAGCTCCAAAAAAAAAGAAGGACGACCTAAGGAGCTTTGTGAAACCATGTGCAGCAACACCTGGATCTCTGCTCCTCACCTTTCCCCCCTTCTCAAGAAGGAGCAAAGGAAGCAAATGAAATTCAAGGGCTTTGTTCAGCTCCAGTTCAGGCTGGTACAGCTGTGAGATGGGATGAGCACACTGTGTAAGAGTGCTGCATCCTGTGGTGCTGTGCTTCCTCCTGGCTCCCACATGGGAGCTCATGTCAGCTAGAGCTGTGGCAGAGCCTCTTGCACTGAGTCCACCACGGCTGGACCATGCAGCTCAGAGCCTGGGCAGCCTTTGCTGCTGGCTCCACAGTGCCCAAACAGAGTATCAGCAGCTAAAGCCACATCCCTTCCTGCAACTGCTACTTAATCACAAGGAAAGTATCTCCACAAAGGATAAAGAATAAATGTGAGCGCACAGATTTGAGAATGGGAAAGTAAATGCTTTTATTTGCAGTAAATAGTTGCAAGTGGGAGACCTATGGCCTCGGACTGTGCACAGATCCATGGAACTCACACAGAATTGCACTCATAGATCTTTCTCTGCTTAAAATTTGAGAATTTTTCTGGTAGATTCAAGGACCTCAGCAACAACAGGCAGCATTCCTGAGGCAGGAGCTGCCTGAGGGAGCCATCTTTGCCCAGTATGAGCTGGTGGGGGTTTTGCCTGGTGAAGCCTAAGTTGTGCTTCACTGCTTCCAGGCCAGTCTGTTCTCAGGTTTTCATTCTCCAGCTTGCATCTCTCCAGCTGTCCTTGGAGAATGAAGATCTTCTGCTTCAGCCTCTCCACATTTGTTTCGGCATCCAGAGCCCTCTGGTTCATTAGCTGAAGACGACACTCAGTCTGCTGGACTAAGGACTGGGCCTCTCGGGCTTCCCTCTCTCGTTCAGCCTGGCTGGTCTTCAGCTGATACTGCAGGGTCGCCATCATGCACAGCTGTCTGTTCAAGTTGTTCTGGAAGTTGTTAAGCATTCTCCTGGCCATGGCATTGTCCTTCCTGAGTGCAGCATTCTCACCCTTGAGCCTGTCATACTGTTCCCTGAGCATGTTGTATTCCTGCCTGAGTATGACGTCCTTCTCCCTGAACACACGGCTGCCCTTCTTGAGCTCTTTGAACACCTGCCTGAACGCCAAGTTCTCTGACATGAGCACGAGGTTCACATTCCTGAGCACTTCATTCTCTGACCTGAGGCTGCTGTTCTCCTGCCAGAGCAAGTCATAGGTCATCTGCAGGGACTGGGACTCCCTGTCCTCACTGTCCTCCTCGTGCAGCGTGTGGGGCTCCGCTCTCGTGGTGCTCTCTGAGTGTCCCACATAATGGGCACTGGCATGGGACTGTGTGGCAGTGGCCTGTGTCCCCAAGTGCTGGCCTGAGCTGTGCTGGAAAGAGTTGCAGAAGCCACTCGGTGCTGTACCAGCCTTTTGGAGAGCAGGCAACCTCTGATGCCCAGGAAAGCAACAGGTTGGGCTGGGCTCCTCATCTCCAGCCGAGTTGTCAGACGTTCCCATGTCTTTGTAAAATGGTTCCTGAGATTCCCGATCTTCCTCCTCAAGCTCCAGTGCGTGCTTGGCCAACCCCACTTGTTTATCTTTTACCATGTAAGCGTGCCCAGTCATTAGGGAGAACGGGGTGAGTTCTCCCAGATCCTCTGCCTGATTGTCATCTATGCTGTCACTGCTCTTGCACGAGAGTGAAGGAAGCTCAGAGTGGCAGGAGTTCCCTGATTCTTCACTGTCATCATCATCACCATCATCATCATTATCTTGCAAGCCTTGAGATTCTGGGCAGACTATCATCATTAGCCCAAAGATATGAAATGGCTGCGACATTTTTCAGAATACTCTGGGCTGCAGCAAGCAGGAGAATCCAAATTTTCCTCCTGGAGTGCAGGCAATGCAGGCTGTTGACACTGACAAGCAGTGTGCCACCTTCTGCAGCCTCAGCTATGCTTGTTGTGGCCACTAAAACCCCTGTTTAGAACACCAGAATGTTCAGAAGGGAGAGGAGAACCACATACCTCTGCATCTTGTCTCTGGGGACAACCAGACAACCAGAACCACCAACATTCCAAGGTCTGTGTCATCATCGAGTTCCATGTGTGCTGAGTTGACAAAAGCAGGGGAGGGGGAGGAAGCAATTAACTGCTGTCCTGATTCTCCCTAGGACTGTGTTAATTTTCTTCACAGTAGCCAGCACATGTTGGATTTAAAATGAGAATAATGCTGGTAACACAGACATGTTGGAGTTGTTGTTAAGTAGTGGCTTACTCCAAGCCAAGGACTTTTCTGTTGCCCATGTTCTGCCACTGAGGAGCTGCACGTGAGTCCAGGAGGGAGCGTGGCCAGAACAGCTGGTCCAAACTAGCCAAAGGGATATTCCATGCCACAGAATATCATGCCCAGTATGTAACTGGAGGAGTTCACTGGAAGGGGTGATGGCTGTTTGGGGATGCATCAGCCATTAGGTGGTGAATAATTGGGTTGTGCATCACTTGTTTCTCTTGGGTCCTGTTATTCTCTCTCTCTGTGCTTATTATTACTATTATTATTATTGATAATAATATTATTAACATTTATTGTTATATTTTGTTTTGATTGCTAAATTGTTCTTCTCTCAACCCACAAAGTTTACCTTTTCTTTTCAATTCCCCTCCCCACTGGGGATGGGGGCAGTGAGAGGGAGAGAAGGGCTGAATGATACTTAAGTTGCCTGCTGGGGTTAAACCACAACTGCAAAAGGTGTTTCTGGCAGCACGAGGATAAGCTGTCCTCCTGGCTGCAGAGCCAGCATCCGCCTTGGGGATGCTGCCAGTGAGCAGAGAGCAGCTCATGAAGCCACCTGAGACCTCCAGTGTAAAGGAGGGACAGGGACAATCCAGCCTGGGCAGGCAGCATGGGTCAGAGGAGACAGCCCTGTCCCACAGGGTACTGAGACATCTCCACCACCAAGGTCAAGCCACTGGCACTTGGTGGGGATTCATCCTGGACAGGGGCAGGAGACATCACCAGCACTTTGGCCACACGCATCACTCTAAGCTGAACGGCCAGTGAAGGGTCCATGCTGTGGTGTTGCCAATCTGATTCATCCCCTGCTGCCAGCTGGCACAGAAAAGTGTTAGTAATACCGAGTGTCACAAACTCAGAGCGGCACGAGCCAGGAGACGAACAAAAATAAACACATTTCCCACTTCCACCCCAACACACCTCCACAGCGCGTGGTGCCACCATGGGAAGGACAGACAGGCAGGCAAGAAACGCCTGGACTGGGGACTGCTACCACATTGGGTCACTGTCCCTCCTCAGCAGCTGGTGGACCAGGGCCACCACTGACATCCCTGCTGTCAAAATCAATGCCACCAGCTTGGCAAGGCCAGGGGGCTTACCAGGAGCCCAAACCCTATGCCAACATAGTTCAAATGGCTGTGAAAAGGTCCCATTGCAACTTGGAAAGCTGAAACACAAATTGAATGAAAGGGGAAGGCTCAGAGATGTCTCCAGCAGAAGGGGATTATACTCATATCCTGAACAGGCAGCTGCCTGTCACATGGACAAGGGGGAGGAAAGCCTGGCTGAGGACAGACACACGAATCCAGAGCATGCCTGAGGACATTTTGTGGAGCTTGCTCTGCCTCCTGAGACCCACATGTGAAGGAGGAAGCTGCAGAGTCAGTTCAACTCCTATGAAACCAAGCTGGTGGGTGCAGCAAGGAGAGATGCTAGGAAGGAGGCTGCAGCCTGCATAGATGCCTCCCCATCCTTCTGCTGCCTGTCCTGGGTGTGCATGAACACCCATGTGTTTCACGGCCTGCAGAACCCCGCAGCACTTTTGAGAGCTGCTGCAGCATGGATGTCATAGCCACTGCCTTGCAGCATTGAAGCAGTCAGCCAGATGGGTCTCCATGGGCCAGCAGCTGCCTCCAGCCCCAAAGCATGCGCTACCGTTCCCTCTTTCCCAACCACTTTCCCCCTCCTGTGTCTTAGATTGAGCAATGCCAGGGACACCACCACGGTGCTGCAGTCATCTCCTCCTTCCCGTGTGACACCGTGCTCCAGCAGCACAAGCCATCACACCAGCCCACACTGCCACCCCAGTTCTGCTCTGGCCCTGAGCAGACACGTGGGGCTGCGCTGCTGTTGTCACTTTCCAAGGGATCTGCAGGATAATGAGGTCAAGGTGCTTGGTGCCACGGCAATACCTCCATTGCTCCATCCCCTGTACACCATGCAGTGCCTCACACGTCCCAGTCTTCTCCAGCCCCTGCCAGAGTGGATCATATATTGTCAATCCTTCCTTAAATTTGCAATGGAAGAGTCTCATGAAACAGAACAGAAAAGTCCACGCTGAAGCACTCCCCCACTTCTCTTTTTATAACAACCATATCTGGTGCTCTGGGACACACACTGTGAACGACAACGATGGAAAAATCCCAGGGTATTTTTACACTCTTAGTCTTTGCTTTATCTGGAGTTGTCTGGCAAATGCTTCTCTCCTGTCTGTGGTCAATACCGCAGCCGCTGGTTGCGCTCCTCTCTGTGCCTTTGTCCCTCTCACCGGCTGCGTAGCACCGGCTGGCTTGGGATCAGCATCCACAGACCCATCCTGCCAGCTCGGGCACGGTGACAACACGGCAGACGAACTTCTCACCTCTTGGGGAACCAGGGCGGAAACACCCGCAGCTGAGAAGGGACCTCTGCCTTTTTGCAGAGCCTCGCAGACCCGCCGCATTCAGCGTGTCCTCTCCATCCTCTTTGTAACTCCATCTCTTCTCCTATTCCTCACGAATATTCCCAGGGTTCATATTGGGGCTCATAGGGCAGCTCGGTGCCATGGGCGGATGTCCTGCCACAGGAGTCAGCGGCCGAGCTCTGGCTGCTCCGTGCCAGCAGGGCAGGCTGCCAGGCGCTGTACCGGCACACGCGAAGGCACAGTCACTGTGCAGGAGAGTTTTACCATATTAAAAAGGCAACTGACATATGGAAGGTGAGGGGAGGAAGCTGTAATCAACTCTATACCATTTTTATATACACACTTCTGCCTTTTCGTTCAATAATTATAAATAGATTAAGTGCCAACAATCCCCATCTGCCCCTCAAGGCATGATCCGCTGACCAGTTTCCCTCTCCAAAAGAGGATTTTATTCATGTGCCTCTGCCCGGTTTATATTTTGGACTGGAGTGAGAAGGGGGGATATTTTTTCCCCCGTGAAGCTCTAGAGCCTGAGGATGGGTAATATGAAAACAAAACAAAATGATTTGAAGTTAAACCATCTCAGTGTGTGACTCAGAGCTATTCATAGCTCCCTGAAGCCAGCTGCAGCAACGGAGCCAGAAGGATTCTGCCCGTATTATTATTCCAATTACCATCTGAATTAAAAGTTTGAGCAGTGATCAGCCCACATGCTGATGGGAGGGGGAGAGAAGAAAGCGAAGGGAGAAGGAGAGAAAGAGTGAGAGGGAGAAAAAACAGATAAAAATGGGAACCACACAAAGGTGCCCAGGATGACAAAGTCAGGAAGAGGCACAGAAAGGTGACAGCATCACCTCCTGCCTGCTCCCACACCGCCCCAGCGATCCCTGCTGCAGCTGCACCGTCCAGACAATGGAGCTGCAAGAACAGCTGCCTGCTCCCCAGGATCTCAGACTAGATGGGGGATACCCCATGGCAGGGTTGGTGGGGCTGGCACTGGCATTCACCCACTCCTCTCTGTCCAAAATGGGGCTGGGAGTACAAAACACAGGAGTTAGGGGGTTGACTGAGCAGGATCATAAGGAGATGATGCTGCTGGAGAGGCAGGTGGGGAGAAGTCCCTGCTTTTTCTTGCTGAGTGAAGAAGGTGGGTATTATTCTTTGTAGCTGGCATCACAGGAAAAATTAAATGTTCAGAAGGTCTCTGGACTTCCCTGGGTGGTGTTCTTGGCTGAAAAGGAACCGAACTTCTGTAGCAGCCAGGGCACAGACTGCATCCCACCTGCTCCCGAGGAAACACAGGGGCTGACATATCCCCAGCACCCTCACTGCCAAAACCACGGACTAGACCCCAAAGGATTGGTGCAAAAGCTGCAAGAGCTGAAAAACTGAAGGCTCTGGGGTGTCCCTGAGGTCCCCACATCCCAGGCAAATGCAGTGCACTCAGGTCACCTCCTCCAGCTTCCCAGCACAACTGCACAGCGCTAAGTGTGTCTTCACTAGTCTCCGCATCCCTGGAACTCCCTTCACTGGGCATCCTGCCCTGTGGGAACCCTGATGTAAGGCCATTTCCAGCAGCATTCCTGTGCTTCAGCATCTCCTAAGTGCCTGGCCATCTGGGATGTCTTGATGGCTTTTGCTAGTCAGGGGACAGGGATGATTATTGGCGTGCAGGAAAAGGGGGACAAGGGTGGCTCACATCATCTGCCTGCCTGCTGCAGTTGTGCTCTTGACAGGGCAGGGGTGGACTGCCGGTGATTCTGCCAAGCACCCAGCAAGGCAGGTGCCTGCAAATAGTTTCTGAATGATGATAACAGCAGTGACAGCAGCAAGGGCGAGCAATAACCAGGGCAAAGCCTGCTCTGCACCAAGCCCCTGCCCGAGAGAGGCTGCAGCCACTTCTCTGCACCCAGCTGCTG
This sequence comes from Rhabdornis inornatus, assembly GCA_013397075.1. NCBI lineage: Eukaryota > Metazoa > Chordata > Aves > Passeriformes > Rhabdornithidae > Rhabdornis > Rhabdornis inornatus. Next base: position 148,257 of record VWZS01003242.1, on the reverse strand, counting down.
CACAGCAGCTGAGTTCCCAGCCTGGCCTGGCTGCCAAGCACTAACCCATCAGTGACAGAGAAAAAAAATCTCTCTTCACCCCCATGGTCGCTATGCTAACAGGGAGCTGAGCAGAGCCACCAGCCTCCTGAAAGGGCTCCGGCTTCTCCCCTTTCAGCCATCCCTGCTAGGCTCCAGAAACAGAGCAGAGAGAGCATCCCAGGTAAGCTGCAGAACCGCATTCCCGCAGGGAGTGGATCAAGTATTTCACTACAGTTTTGCTAACTTGTATTGCTGCGGCTTGGTCTGTCAGGTTTAACAAACACACCTGGAAGGTGTCAAGCCTAAGTGCTGCCCAACTCACGCAGTACGGAGGACCATTGCCCCCTCCTTCCCCTACCCCCAGCTCTCCGACAGGGAGGGGCTGCCATCGCGGGCAGGGTCGCGCTGGAGGAGAGCAGTGCGAAGCGGGACAGGGCGGCTGCATCTGCACACTGCCCGGACTGCCATATCCCCCCCACCATCACTACGGCTTGCTGTCATACCCCTCCTGCTCCTCCGGGCTGCCACAGTCGCTCCCGCCGGCATCCTGCCTGCTCACCTCCTGCCGGCACTCCGTGCTGCCCGCAACTTCTGCCTGCTCACCTCCACCCAGACACGAGGCTGTTTCTTGGTGCTGGCAACAACGGGAACAGGAGAGGAGAGGACTTCTGGGGCCGCTGTGTCTGGTCCCGTGGCAGGCACCGCCTCTTCGTAATGCCATCGAGCTTTTCAGAGGGATGAAGCGCTGTCTGCCCAGCCTCTGGGATCCCCAGTGCCCTTCAGCCCCCGCACTCACCGTGCTGCTGGCGGGGCCGATCTATACAGTTCTCCCGGGGCTTTACCCTCCTCTACAGCAGAGGCACTTTCGACATCCACTTGCTCTAAGACTCCTTTCAGCTGGTCAGTCTGCGCGGGTGCTTTAGCAGGCTGCCAGCAGAAAGGGAGCTGGCGAGAGGAGAGGGGAGAGCAGAGCTGAAGGCAGGTGAAAGGAGAACAGGCAGCTGAGACAAGGCCGGCAGCTCTTTGTACCAACGCTGGTACCGCTTTCCAGGGAGGGAAGGAGGTGGGGAGAGGCGTCAGGGTCGTTTCTCTGAGCCTTTTGTAGGGGACAGAATGGGAGACGCTGCTTCCCTCATTATCCAACAGCACCAGGCTCCCTCTGAAGTGTTTCAGGAGAAATGTTGCCATAGAAATATAACAGCCGTCCAGATTGTGAGGGGCAGACCCACTGCCATGGTGGCAGGAGTGTGGGCAGAGTGGCGGCAGGAGCCCCTGGCTGGCTGTGCGGGGAGGTGCCGGGTTGGAGAGTTTCTTGTTCTCTACCCTCCACCTAATTTCCAGTGAGAGCAGCAGTGGTGCTGCTGTGCCAGCATGGCTGGTGCCAGGAGATGGTGGGCAACTCCTCCCCAGATAAACCAGCGGGTGAATGCCAAAACTGTCCCCGAAGCAAGCTGTCTGCTGCCAGGGTCCCAGGAGGACAGGCATGGAGGCGCAGTGGGTCTCTGGGACCACGGGGACAGGGTCACATCGCAGCCAACTCCCGTCCCTCAGCAGCCTGCGCCACGGCACCACCTTCCCTGCTGGAGAACGAGCCTCAGAGGTCTGAGGGCAAGAAGCAGCTCAAAACCAGGCCTTGCCTGTCCCGAGCTCCCTACTGCCAGAGAATCAGTGTCTCTCCCAAGAAGGGGCTCCAATCCCAACCATCTCTAAAACCACCTTGTCTGGCGAGGAAAACCGGTGCCAGTGCCTCTGGGGGTTCCCTGTGAGGCCTCTCCGCCCTGATAAGGGGCACAGGAGCAGTGACGTCAAGGAGCAGGAATTTAGCCTGACTCAATTTCGCAGCGTTGCGAGGCAAGCGCAGACGGCTTCACTCAGCCCCTGCCATTCACAGAAAAGCGAGCGCCAGCGGGAGGCTGGGAGCCGCGTGGATGAGTAAGGGATCGATTGCTAAGACGCCAGCATCCATCTATCGATTCCTGGCCGCGCTGCCGGGTTAAGCCAACCCAGTGCAATAACGAGGCGGGATAGCGGGACTTGCTGAGGGCAGAGGGCCATTAACTGCTCCTCTCTGCGTCCGCGCTGATGTCAGTGCGCGACGGGCCCAGGTATCCATCACCTCGCCCTCCTCCCCCTTGCAGGCACCCTCCTGTCACTGACACCACCCCAGGGATGCAGCTGCTTCCCGGGCGTGGCCGATGGCTGCGCTCGGGGTGGCCGAGAGGCAGGAGGGGCCGGTGGGAGCTGGTCCCTGCCAAGTACCTCCATCCCTCCCCAGCCACCTCCTCGCTTTCTGGTTTTCCTTGCAAACCGTGGTGGGGGCCTGCAAGGGGCAAGGACCACTGCATGCTCTCTGCCAGCACCGCACGTCAGGACACTTGATCTTAGCACCCAAACAGGGGGAAAGATTGAAGGAAAAAAAGGTGGAGGAAAGGGAGCCCACTTCCCTCCAGATCAGCCCTATCCAGCTTATCCTTTGTGGCCATCCTCACCATTCATCTTCTTCCCCACCACTCCCCGTCCCCATCAGATTTATGCTTCCCCCTAAGGCACGTATTTTCCCTGTATTTATTATTATTTTCAGTGGCTGCAAACAGGAATGGCCACACACTGCCAGGGTGTCTCAGGCTTCTGTGGGTGCCACCTCTGGTGGTGAATGGAGAAGGGACACATTCCTGTATCTGTGTCAAGATGTATTCCCCATGCACCTCCCAGGCTCCGGGTAACCCCAAGCCCTGGGCTCATCTCCACACCTCCCACCTCCTGTGGATAACTCCTCCCGAGAATCCAAGGAGGGCACAGAGCAGGGGTTGAGGGTAGCCTTGGAGCAACGTCACCTCTGCCACCGTTCCCATGTGCACTGTCACTGTCTGCCCTTCACAGCACACCCCTCAAGGGGAGGAAGGGGAGAAGGGAGAGGCCCCAGAGCTGCTGTTTGCTTTGCCGTCGATGGAATCAGGGCTGGGCAGCAGAGATAGGAAACTCCAGGCTCTTGAGAGAAGGATTTGGATGACTCCAGGCAATTTGCCCAGGAGGGAGGGCCTTGGGGGCTGAAGGGACAGGGATGTCCGAGGTGATCTGCCAGCATCATGCAAACCTGCCTGCCCACTCCTGCCCCGGTGGGGAACCCGACCTTGTCAACAGGGAACAAAGGCAGAGTTTCTCTGGTAGTTTGCTTATGGCTTCCTCCTGAGCTCCTTCACCCAAACCCACGATCCAGAAGACCCTCTGCACTGTGCCTGTCTGGGAGGTGTTTGACCAGCTCTGGCAGGATCAGCCATGCTGGGACTAGAAGAGGTGGAAGGCAAGGGAGACGGGGGCAGGTTCTGGAGCCCAAAAAGCTCTACAGGAGAACGAACACATCCACTTCAGCCCCATTTGCACCTGAGAGCTTGGAGAGCAGGTCTCCAGCTGCCTTTTTCTCTGTGAACTGGCTGGGACCAGCACAGAGAAGAATCTACAGAGCAGGAGAAGCAAAAGGTGAGCAAGACCCAGGGGAGACCCAGCCCAGAGCGAGAAGACTCATAGGGAACTGAAAAAACGAAGAAGTTACCTGCAAAGCGACAGAAGTCAGGGTGGCAAGGGGGCGGGGAGGGAAGTTGGGGAGGTTTAGAGGCAGGAGCCCACCCCTGCCCCTCGGCCCGCGGTAGCTGTACGTGCATACGCCATGCACACAAGGCAACTTTATTATTCACTGGCACGCTCACACGAAGCCACGCATCTCTCCCTAAGTTATATTTATAGCTGTTCCTCAGAGCGAACGCAAATGAAACAATACATTATTTTCTTAAGGGAGAAAAGCCCTTCCCGCTCTCATGCCGGTGAGGAGAGCAGCGCTCCCCGGCACCGCCTCTTACCCGGGTCCTGCCGCCTGCTCCAGCCGTGCCGAGCCAACATCAGAGGAAGGGGAAAGCGGCCGGTCTCTCCATCTCACCGTGAAATGTCTCAGCCGGACCGGAGGAATCAGGGAAGTCTCTCTGCAGTCCTCGTTCGCCTCCAGCCTAGGTCTATTTTTTTCCCCTCCGAAGAGCTACTTCTCCGCTGCGACCTGCTCCTCTCCTAACTCTGCCTTGCCCACGCCAGCGCTCTCCTTCTGCCTCTGCCTCTCAGAATTTTTTGCTCCCAGGAGCGTCCATCCCACGGAGTGCTGATGTGCCTTCGTGGCTCAGCGACGGGTTTAGGTCTCCCCCCCCTGCCTGGCTCCCTCCTTCTCTGGCATTATTTGCCCGTGCCTCTTGCTGCCCCCCTGCTCTAGTCCCCAGATCCCCCCTCTGCCTGACACTCTTCCTCGTTTTGCGCTCCGCTCCCTTTCCCTGGCTGCCTCTCCCCCTCGCTGATTGCTATGCAGTCTGTAGCTGAGAAGTCAGTAACTCTGTGGTAGGATCCAACAGCTTTCCGCTACTTTAGCCCATCCTCGCATGTGAGCTCAGAGCTGCGGAGCCGCCATGGGGGAGACAGAGCAACCATCGGCAGCGGGAAAGTGATGGTGGGGCCGCCAAATGCCCCCAAGGAGGTGAATCCTCCTCCTGGGCTGCTGCACAGAGATTAGATAACTACCGTCAGAGGGATTTTTCCCACCTGGATTTGGGGTACTGGGCTGACACCTCGCCCTGAGGAAGGACCAGGCTCTCCCAGCTGATGCAGAGTGTTTACTGTGGGGCATTGCCTCCCCACTCCACAGAGCTAGTGATTTCCTGTCGGGATGAACAGGAACGTGGACACGGAGGGACCAGCCCTCAGGGCTCCAGGATAGTGCACAGCCATCCTGCCGGGAAGCCTGCCCAAGAAACTTCTTTTGGGTCTCCATGGCCAGCAGCATCTCAGAGGCTTTAAAAAGGTCACTTCTTAGTGACGAGGAGAGTAAGGCAGGGGACTCTGCTGCAGCAAAGCCAGAGGCTGAAGAGACCCCTGACCACACAGGCAGTGGCTGTAGGCACAGGGTCATGGAGACAGCCCTGCTCCAGGACAGCGTTTTTCAGGGCATGGTTTCCATCTTCGTGTCTCATCTGCTGTCCCCAGAGTTAAGGTGTGTGCTGGAAAGTCAAAAAAGATTTTAAAAATTATGTTCTGAGTCTCCTCTTGGCCCCAATCCTGCAAGGATCATGACTGTCCTTCCCGAAATCCTCCCAAGATGTGGCACATTGGATGACCTCTGCACAATATGCTGTGGAGCTTGCTATGCCAGTGAACACCACCGTGGCGAGCACAGCCTGCTCCCACCCGGCAAGGCCACTGCCAGGGCAGCAGAGGGTGGGTTTAGTAGCTCCATGCAGACAGCAAACAAGCTCCACAGCAGCTGCAAACCTGCATGTCAGCCTCTCAAATGGGTCAGTTTACCCCAGTGCACCACGGCTGCTCCCTACTCCTCCTGGGAAGCTGCTTGCCTGGATGGAGCAGGGCCAGCCTGTCCATCCCCTCTGCAGCCTTCCCTATGAGGACCTTGTTCAGGTTCAGACAGGTACTTACTTTCCCAAAAACTCTGTCACTAGGGCCTGTGGGGCTGCTTCCCAAGAGCTGCTGGCCAGTATCTGCACAGCTGCTCTTTGGCCAAGTGTACCATCCATCTGGCACCATGACAAGCATTTCCTCTTCATGTGGTGAAGAGATGAAGATGGGGCTGAGATATCTTGCTCCTTCCCAGAACGTGCAAAGCCACCAAGTGCAGCCCTGCAGCCACCTCAGCTTCAGGTCGGGTTTCACCCTCTCTGCCTTTTGCTCCTCATTGCTGGCTGTCCCCAAGACCTCACCACATTTCCCTCTGCCTTTGCAGCGGGAGGATGGATAGCTGCACAATGTACATGGTGAGGCAGCCAAGAGACAGGTGGCACTTCCAGAGCCATCGAGAAGGATATGGAGATGCCACATTGAAGATATCACTGGCCCCTGGCTGTCCTAGGGCCCCCCAAGTGCCACGACCTGACCGCCCCATGGCCGCCGGCCCCAGCAGCGGGGTGGCTCACACTCACCACCCCCGCCCGTCTCCACCAGCACCGTCTTTAATAAGAAGTGTGGAATATTTTAGCACCTATGTAAAAGCCACCACAGACGGTGGTGGCAGCCGTTGCCAGGGAGACGCTCCCAAAAATAGCCCCACTCCGCCAACCTTTCCCAGTGCTGCTGTGGGGATTGAGGGAGGCAGGGGGATAGAGGGATGGAGGGATGGAAGGGTGGGAAGAGGAGTGGATAAAGGGATGGATGAAAGGAGAGAAAGAGAGTCATAGAGATGGGCAGAGGAATCTTTGGAAGGATCAATGGAGAGGTGAATGGAAAGAGGAGGAGTGAGTGGTGGTTGAAAAGACGGAGGGAAGAATGGACAGAGAGAGAGGGAGAAAGGGATAACTGGACATGGATGGAGAGATGGGTGCAGCGGAAAGCAAAAGCTCCTGGGAAGGTGAGCAAACGCTGCCTGCCCCTTCTCCTGCCTGGGCATGAAGAGAAGAGCTACCTCGATGCCAGCCACCCCTGCTTGGATACCCATGGTCCTGCATTCCTGCGATACCAGCTAAACCAACACAAACTCTTAAGCCCTTTCTGTGTTGAGCGGGTCTGACTTTGGGTGTTTAAACCAAAGTTTTGGACTTCTTAACACTTGCCATGCTCCCTCCGTGATCTTCCTTCAACCATCCCATCTCTGTTCTCTTCCAGAACTGCCCAGCCAATCCCCTGGTCATGGGGGCAGAGATGGTGAGACATAGAGGTGGTCCATGATGCTCAACCCCACCATGTTCCCCAGCCCCTCTGGGGAATCATTTCCCTCTCTTAGACAAATCACTGAGGTTGCCCACTCTCCCAGGAGGTCTGGATGCAGCCTGAGCTACATCCTGCAGCAGAAATGGAGGGAGACACCTGGAGCACCACTAGGGGCAAAAACACAGAAGCCTTCCTGATAGAAGGAAACAAATGTTTTAGTGATAAGGAAATGCTCTTTTGTCCCTGTTCTTGTCCCACAGCCATCACCTCACAGGACAGGCAGAGGTGGAGAAGGGCCCTGGATGAAGTTGCTGCTGCTTGGCCCAGGGGCTCTGCAAGAGGAGCCTTCCAGACCAGCAGAGGCAGAGAGGGAAAACCCCAAAAATAGAA
>VWZS01003242.1:130063-141118 GCA_013397075.1 Rhabdornis inornatus | reverse complement strand
GGGGGGGAGGGAAGAGAAAAATAAGCCAAACAACCCCAAAATCTCATTTTTAATATCAAATCCCAGCTCACTTGCCTCCCTGTCACCCTGGCGACATTCTTTGTGGTCACCATGGAAACGGGAGGCATGGAGAGAGCATCACCGTGCGGGGTGGTGGCAGCACCCGGCATTATTTTGGGAGGCAGGGAGACACCCGGCGCAAGGCGCTTTGCATTGTGGCAGGGCAGGAGGAGGGAAGGTTTATTTTTACTTGGTCCCACTCCATGTGCCAATTTTCTCTTCTCTAAGAGCTGGGTGTCCCTTGCCCTGCAGCAGCTTTCCTGCAGCCCTTATGTGCCACACACTGATGTCGCATGGGGACACCCCAACCCTACGACCCTGTTCCAGCTGGGTGAGCTTGGTTGGGCTGCTCCCATGAAGTCCCTCTAATGGTCACCTCAGCTGGTGGCTCCTGGTGCCATGGTGGGAGATAATGCTGGGACTTGGAGCCCATCTGTTCTTCTTGGGAAGGTGCAAGATGAAGAGAATAAACCTTTGTCACCCCTCTGCAGGAGGCTTCTTTCCTTGGGTGGGACAAGATGCTGCAAAGAGGAGTGCAGGGACAAGAGAAAGACAAGGGCTCTCAGACATTGCACACCAGGGGATTGGAAGGAGATCTCTTGGAAGAGAGGGCCCAAATCTGTTCCTTCTCCCCAACATTACATTCCTGCTCTATGGGTCAAAACTCTTTGCACACCTGCAAAAGGACCTGGGGTACCAGGGACCTGCAGGGCCACCAGGGTGGGGCTTGGCTTTCACCAGCACCCACATGGCCTTGGGAAGCTCTGCTGAAATCCCAGGCAGCTCCACTCCGATGTCTGGAAACCCAGTTCAGGCAGTCCCTACCCTTTGCCAATTGTCTCCTTTGCTCCAACCCACCCTTGTCCCACCACACCAGCCCTTGCCTCAGTGCCCTGGCTGGAAGCAGGCAGGGATGTCTCCAGTTTCGTGGGGCCGAGCAGGTGTTTTCCAACTCAGCCTGTGAATCCATCTGGAAAAGCCCTATGATGCAGGTGCTGGAGTGCCAGAGAGGGAAAACACAACCGCCAACCTAATGGGCAGGGAGGAAATGTATGCAAATATATTCAGAAAGGGATCCGGTGATGCTAATAGGCTTGTTAATCCTCTCAGAAAGCACCAGGAATAATATTTTTACACTTTGGTTGTTAAGGATTTTACTCCAAGCAAGCCCATAAGGACAGAGAGATATGTGTAGGGGACGGCCACATGTTGTGGCTGGGGACAAGGAGGGTAGCAGCCAGAGCCAGCTTTGGGACAGGAGCAGGCAGGATCACACAATCCAAGAGTAAACAAATTAGATCCATGGCCAGATGTGATTTGCTTAGGGACGAGGAGACAAATTAAAACTTCCATTTGGTTGTACTAAAGCAACTTTAAATTAGTGATTAGATATTGACTATCCAATTGCTGAGTCTTGATGCAGTGGTTCCCCGGCTGCTGCCATGAGATCTCCCTGTGTAACTGCTGCTCCAAGGACAAGGTTCATCCAAAACAAGCTGGTCCCCCAGCTTATTATATTTTCAAATATATTAAAACTTTCTAACAGTCACTACTGAGCTCTTTTCCGTAAAATCTATAAAACCAGCAGCAACCACGGGCTTCTTTCACTCAACACATTCCCTACATTATTTGTAACCCTCTTGCAGGAATCCAGGATTAATATTTTCAGTGAAGTGTGTTTCAAACCAGCCCTTGGGAGGATCTTTTGTTTTCTCTGGGGCTGTGCTCAGGGATGCACACTGTTCCATATAGGGCACTTGAAGGAAGTGGTGCCTGGTGGAGCGGACACCAGGGAATGGCTGTCCATGAACAGCTGTGGAAAAGCCACAATGGCTTGATAATTCAAATATCTTTCCACTTCTGCTTTGGCTCCAGGAGACAAGGCGGAGTGCTAGTGAGAAGGTGCTGGAGGTGGGATGGGGATGGAAGGGCAGAGAGCAGAAGGCTGCGACTGGAAGCAGGGCAGAGGTAACTGCACCCATGGCGAACATTCCTAGAAAGCCTGGCCCTCGCCGGAGGGTGTGTCCTCAAGGCCAGAGGATGGGAATCCTGCTCCCTCTGCCTTTTCCCCTTTGACCACACTTCCGTGTGTAACTTGAGACAAGCAGGGGAAGAAAAAAGAGGAAGAAAAAAAAAGGAAAAGGGAAAAATAGCGCAGTTATTCCCGCCTCTGCCTCCTCCTCTCTCTCCTCCCCGGCCAGCCAGGAGCCACGTCACCGTCACCCAGCACTGGCTCCGGGGCTGTTCTGCCTGGAGAGCTCTCCGGGAGACAAACTCCAAACTTTCAGCCCGAAGCAGAGAGAGAAAGGCCCTGGGCTGGGAGAGGGAGAATCCACCTCGGTGGAAAAGTAAACAAGGGAGATATCCAGCCTGGCAGGGAAAAGGCATCTGCAGCCACGGGAGAGAGGAGACCGAACTTTGCACTACAAGAAGGAAGGGCTCCGTGCTCAGGGAAAAAGGAAAGTTGAACCGAAGGAGATCGTTCATTCAGTCGAGGCTCGTTGGAGAAAAACTCCCTGCCTTCGCCCTCCCTGTCTGCAGAAAGATTCCCACTCCCTTCACCCCAGAGGAGTCCCCCTGGCACCATGAACATCTTCCGCATCCTGGGGGATGTCTCCCACTTGCTGGCCATCATTATTCTCCTGCTGAAGATCGTGAAGTCCAAGTCCTGTGCTGGTGAGTGCTCCCATGTCCCAGGGAAGGAGGGTGTCCCTTCTCGGGGGGCAGTTCGGTGAAGGGTACAACAAAACGGGAGCTGGAAAGGCCAGTGATAGCCCATAGGAACTGGCAGCCTTCCCTGTGGGCTCTTTGAGGGAAGTCATCCTCTTCCTCTGGGAGGTCTCCCTGCCAGGAGAGGGCTGTGTTGGAAGGATGTGATGTGGCAAGGTGCACAGCCCCAGGCAGGTGTTGGTCTCAGAGTGGTGAAGTGGAGGGTGGCAAGGCTGGAGGGAGGTGGGAAATGAGAGCAAGAGGTTGTGGTGGCACCAACACCAAAAACCTGGAGAGAAAGCTGCTTTAGGTTGGAGGTTCTGCCAGTGGTGGACAGGTGCCAGAGGCTATCCCATCCCAGGGCGAGGAAATCAGGACAGCAGCTTCCTGCAGGAGAGTTTTGCTCACAGTTCCCTCCTCATCAGATTTTGGGGCTGCGCTGCTGGGGCTATGGCCATTATCACAGGTACAGAAGTGGGTGGGCATGACTGCATCTCTCTGTCAGCAGTGGCCAAGTTCCATCAGTGCCCCGGGGCTGGTCCTGCAGCCCTTCCCTCCTGGGGCAGATGTCACATCACACAGTCCCTGGTGGGGTGGGCAGACAAAGGGGCAGGGGAGGGAAGGGAAAGGCCTTTTGATGACAGCAAGCACTGAACTCGCCAAAGTGGTGAACATGCCCACCGAGCACCAGTTCCTACATGCAGGGGCATCAGCAGGAACCTGCCCTGTTACTCGGGAGACTGGCACTCTGGGGTAGAGCTACCTCAGAGCTACCCCCACACCAGCCCTGGCTCACAAAACAACACACTCACATACAAATGCTTCCAAAGGAGGTGTGAGGGGAAACCACCATCCCACAGACCCTTCCCTTCATCTGCTTTATTTTCCTTTCATCTCTCTGCCATGCAGGAATCTCTGGGAAGAGTCAGATACTTTTTGCCCTTGTCTTCACAACCCGCTACCTGGACCTGTTCACAAATTTCATCTCTGTCTATAATACTGTGATGAAGGTAAGGAGAGGGCAGTGCAGCAGGAGAGGTTCCCCTCAGCTTGCTGTGGTTTCTCAGGCAGGTGAGGGTACACAGTCACTGAGTTTTTAAGACAGGAAGGGTTGATAAAGATGCTTCTTTTGGTGCCACTGTCCCTTGACCAGAAAAACCCCTTGCCATAGTCACTAAGTGAGCTGAGTTGTATTTAGCGCCACTAAAACCAGAACAAGATGCCATGAACCAAGCCTGGGTGTCCTTGCACAGCAGGAGCATCAATACAAAGGTGCCACCAAGCCAACCTCTTCACAGAGTGCCCCAGAGGGTCTCAAATGTGAGATTCTCATGGTGCAGCAAGCTTTACCTGACCACTGGAATATCTCCAGCAGAAGTCAATCTGTAATGCAACACAGGCAAAGCAGTCACTACTTTTGACTTTTGGGAAAGCCAGCCTCTCTTTAAGGACAAAAAGTGCAATTGCAGGTAAGGTCTTGCCATCTCCCCTCTCTCCCACAGGTAATTTTTTTGATTTGTGCCTACGTCACCGTGTATATGATCTACGTGAAATTCCGGAAAACGTTTGACAGTGAGAACGACTCCTTTCGCCTCGAGTTCCTGCTGGTCCCTGTCACAGGCCTGTCATTTCTGGAGAACCACAGCTTCACACCCTTGGAGGTAAGGAAAAGCTGAGGCAGGAAAAGAGAAGGGAAGCAGCAGCAGCCTGACACCAGGCAGCAGAGTGAGCAGCATGTTGAATAGCTGAGATTTTTAACAGCAAAAGCAGGCAGGAAAGGCAAAGTTGGCAGGCCTTGAAGACAGTACCATCTATAGAGCAACTCAGCACCGTCTCCTCTCACTCACAGCACAGCGAGCTCATTTTCCCCAACTTCAGCAGCACTGCTCATCCCCCTCACACATAAGTGATTTGCCAAACACAAAGCTTTGGGTCTTAACACATGCTAACCAGCACTGACTCCCCACTGCCTTCATTTTGCATCACACAGATACTCTGGACCTTCTCCATCTACCTGGAGTCCGTGGCTATCCTTCCTCAGCTCTTCATGATCAGCAAGACAGGGGAAGCAGAGACCATCACAACACACTACCTTTTCTTCCTGGGCCTCTACCGTGCTCTCTACATTGCAAACTGGGTCTGGCGCTACCACACAGAGAATTTCTATGACCAGATCGCTGTCGTTTCTGGGGTGGTACAAACCATCTTCTACTGCGACTTCTTCTACCTCTACGTCACCAAAGGTAAGTAAACAGGTCACTGTAATACTGAAAAGTTCATTCACCATTCTTGCAGCATTAGGATGGAGCTGCAGCTTGCCATGTGTTAATCCTTACATGACTTTATTTTTTGCTGTGTTTGTGATGCATATAGTGCACCTAAAGTCCAGTTTAAAAAATGTATCTGTTGATTGAGAGTGGGCATCACTGCTTGCAAGGCTCCAGCTGCGTGTGTGAAACACAGCAAGAATTAAACCAGAGTTAAGCCTGGTTTAACCTCACCTCAGGAAGTTAACAACAGAGGTACATTCAATTCTACATATATTTTGAAAGGTTATGAATCACGCAAAATAAAAAAAAAATCCTGAAAAACTTTGAGGGGGAAAAAATAGCTGCAGGCAGACAATGTACCTGAGAAAGCAATGCAGACATATGGAGATATTATTAAACCTTCCTTTCCTTTGATAGAGAAGATCAAGTTCTTGATTGTCAAGAACTGATTCTGTAGGAAGATGGGCATCTGCACAGGCAAGAAACTCCTGTTTTCCAAAACCAGATGCCTCTTCCATTTCAGTGCCATGCTTTGGTAAATGACTACCAAAGCTTAAAAGTGCACCAAGGACATAAATCCTGATAGAACACGCTGTGGCTTGCTGAAGCTGAAGGACACTTTAACACACCTTTCTGTTGAGGAGGATAGAATTAGATTAAATTAGCCAAGTGGACAACTATTTTCCTCCTTCTTCACTTCCACCAACAAGCCTGCCAAAGGCAGTAATGATGGCCCACGTTTGAAGTTTCAAGGGATAGATTTTTGGTAGCTTCATGCAATACACCTGCTGATGGGTGACAGGAGCACTGAGCAGGTGGCTGGCCTTGGCAGATTAAGACTTCCTTCTGTCATTAAATATTTTTGTAGCCAGAAAAATACTTTCTAAAACTGCCATCAAGGTGCTCCATATCAATTCCTTTTTTTTTTTTTTCTAAACTAATTCCCATTTTAGCTCTTCTCAATTCATGCGTCCTGTGTCCTTTTGTATTTTGTTTGAAATCCATACCCTTTGTAGTTGTGATGGTGGAACAAAAGGAGGAAAAAACACAACTGCTGGCTTCCAATCTCACACTGCTAGTGACAGAGGTACAAAATTTATATAGGAGGCAGAAGAAAAAAAACATTTGTAGATGGAACATCACAGCAGGAAGAGAATTGCTTTTTTTTCTCTTTTCTTTTTCACAAATGTTCTGAATCATGGGAGAGAAGTGGTGTCTGAAGACATGCAAATACTTTGCAATCATTTATGAGAGCCAGCAATATTATAGCAGGTTGCACCTCTTACATTCTTTCAAAAAACCAAACTTTTCAAAACATTTCTAACACTGAAGAGCTCAGAAAAAAGGCCAGTGATGCTGAAAAAAGAAAGCAAAAATGTGTTATATAAAGAAATTGATTTAATAAGACTTCTGAGCCTATAACAAAGCACTGCAAAGGGATTTTTATAGAATGTCACCTTCTTTTTATCTTGTTTTCAAAACTAGATGAGCTCCCTTCTGCTTAACATAAGGACATGAAAGATATCCTGAGGAAGCTTTCAGCTCCCCAAAGCTTGTATTTCACAGAATGACCAGGGGTGTGGGCAGTCAGGGTGGCGGGGGGGGAAATCATCTAATCCATGCCCCTGTTCACGTTTCTCAACACCCTGTCCAGTAAGGTTTTGACTATCTCCAGGGTGAAGCCTCTCTGGGCTATCTTTGCCACTGCCTGACCACCCTCACTATAAAATATTATTTTCAGATGTTTAAGTGGAATTTCCCATTGTCCCTTGCCCTGTCACTGGGCACCACTCAGCAGTCTGAGTCTTATCTCCATTCCTCCCATCCAGCACCTGTGCACATGGGTGAGGTGCCCCTCAGCCTTCTCAATGCTGAATAGTTTCGGCTCACAGCCTGTGCTCCTACATCAAGGTGCTCTCGTGGTCCTTCTTGACTCCCCTTCTCTTGTTCTCAGAGCCCAGAGCTGAGCCCACCACTCCAGCTGTGGCCTCCCAAGGCTGAGTGGAGAGGAAGAACTCCCTGCTCACCCTGCTGGCAATGCAGGTCCAGACTGCTTCCCCACAAGGGCACACTGATGGCTTGTGTTCAACTTGGCGTCCACCAGCATACCCAAGGCCTTTTCTGCCAAGCCACTATCCAGCTGGGCAGCCCCCAGCACATACTGGTGCCTGGGGTTGTTCCACCCCAGGGCAGATGTGCACTCAGCTTTGCTGACCTTCACAAGGCCTCCGTTTGTCCAGCCTCAGCACCTCACAGCCCTTCCCTTTGGCACCCAACAGACACGTGCCCCAGCACCCACCATGGTACCACCCTGTTCCAGGCACAGCCACTTTGCACCTCTGACCACTGCACATCCAGGATATCCCTGCTCCAGCCACCCCATCTAAGCCTATGGACCTCTGGCATCTCCCTGAGGCATCCCTGCCATCCCAAGGTTCAGCTCAGATGGGCTGGGAGGGCTCAGCAGGGGTCTGGCCACAGACATCAATTCAGGGCATGCTCTGTATCAAAAGGGGAAAGCACTAGGAACAGCACATGTCCAAGAAAAATAATTAGGATGGTCCACCCATGAGAACAAGTAACCATGGAAGACAAACAAGAACCCTTCCTTTAGCATAAAGGATAAATAGGTTGTGCTTTCCCCTCTTAGCAGCATTTCATAGTGGGTGTCTCCCACTCAGGTGCAAAGCTGGCACCCCATTATCTAGCACTCGAAATCGCAAGTTAGAAAACATAAAATTATTGAAACAATAAAACAGTTGAATTCCACTAAATTTATTCATTACCTTCTCTTTCTCTTTGCAGTCCTAAAAGGAAAGAAGCTAAGTCTTCCCATGCCTGTTTGAAGACACCCCACAGGCAGCACAAGAAATACCAAAGATGAAGCTGTTTAAGATCACAGCTTTCCTTCCCTAGCCCTTTTTGACTAATGGATGGCTCAGCTGAGTTCCAACCCAGTGCCAGGAAGACAAGGCTTGGAAAACTGAAATGCTTTCAATCCATCAGACTCTTCCCCTCCATTTTTTAATTTCTTCTCACTCGAATTTGGTGCTAGTGCTGGCCAATACTGAAGTAGTGCAATTTCTTCTCCCCCAGGTCCTCCCAGCATGTACATCCAAAACACAACTCCACCCTGACCCTGAGGCAGCACAAGGGAAAATATCACTCCCTTTAGTCCTTCAGCAAGTGCCCACGGTAAAGGGAACATGTGCTAATAAAGTCCATTAACTTAACTGACCCATTTCACAGGTGGCCACGTCTGACACAGCAGATGCTACAAACTGTTACTTTAACTCTGTATGAACTAACACCCTCTTGAAAATTAATTCTGCCTGACCCTCTCTCTATTCAGACCCTGTAACATCCAAGAAAAACACATTGCCCTTTAAATAACATGCATCTTCTAATTCTGCAAGTATTCAAATATCCTCCCCGCTCACTTATTTTCAGTTTCCTTGTGTTCTACAAACAGGGACGATTTCAATTAAAATTCAGTGGGTTGCCAAGAAGTATTTCCATCTCCTTGAATTTGACTTTTAAGAACTGGGAAGAACAGGGGCAAAGACAGCCTTATATTCAAAAAATAAAGACAAAGTTCACAATTTATTGACAACAGTGTTTTTATTTATACCTACAAAAGAAAACAAGATGGTATCAAAAGGACAATTTACAAACTAAGAATAGTAACATAGCTCTTAGTATCCTGTGCCTGAACACCACAGATCTATGAATCTCTCAATTCAAGTCTTCGTTAATACAACAGGAATGTGTTCAGAGACCAGCAGGTGTGTGAAACAAGATGCTGATCCTACACAAAGCTAGTAATCCTTCCATTGTTCAGAGAAATCCAAACAGTAAATTGCTTCAGGAAGTGGGAGGGGAGGAGACACCCAGCTCAGATATCTGACACTCCCACCAACTTTTTACAGATTGAAAACAATGCAAACACTAGAAGTTAATGCTTTATCAACAAGGGCCCTCCAGCTGGTACATGGAGCAGAGCAGAGAGCACCAGGTGGGACAGGGGCAGCACATGCCACAGTGCATACAGTGGTCTGGTTGACACTCTGAACCGAGACCCTGGACTTCAGCTGACCTCAATGGCAATAAAGCACTGCAAGACTTGGCATCGATGTTTAAACATGCACAAGTCACCCCCAAAAGTGAAAGCTGTAAAAGACTACAAGGCAGCTTTGGCAGTCCAGAGACTCTTTTTAAAGCCAGCCAGTGAGATGTTCTACTCCTACACCCCTCAAACGCATTTCTGCATTCTACTCTCAAATTTAAAACAAAAGAAAAACCAACTCTGCATTTGCTTGCAAGGGAGGCCAAAGACCTATCAGTCAGTGCCTGGATAAACAAAATGTTTCTGGCTTTCACTTAACACAAGCAAAGGAACTTCCTGCCCATGCACTGGAAATATAAAATGGAACCAGGGAACTAAGGTTCTGGAAGGAATCTCCCTTCTCCCTGTCAGCAACCTACCTGTGTACTGCACAAAAAACCAAAAAAAGCGCATCCATCCCCCAAAATTTTACTCTGGGAAGAAAGTAAGTTTTTAAAGAAATAATTTCTGTATAAGCAAGCTCTTTTCCAGGGCTATAAGAAGTTCCACTCTGCTACAGAAGGAGTGGGCTGCCTTGTTCATCCATATGCAAGAACGCCAACAGAAAAAACCCACAACCCCCCTGCACTCTCCTAATGCAAAGAGCGTGCCTCAAACCAGGAGATGTATCCATCCTTTTGTCATCTTAACAGACCAAGAGCAGCCAACTCCTGTTATCATCTACTGTCTCTGAACCGTCTGCTATTAGAAATAACAAGTCAACAACATGCTTTACTAAAGGGGGAAACGCCCCCTCACACCCACCTTAGCCTGTAAAATAAACAAGTTTTATTTACGTATGTACTAAAATTTCACTCTTCTCTAACATTTTCTAAAATACTACCTACCTGCAAGAGTTCAGCTCAAAGGGACCAATGGAGCAGGGAAATGCACTCAAAAGCCAGAGAAAGCAATAGTCAGTGCAAGGTACAAAATAAACAAAGCTTCAGAATCAAGATGCACTAACCAGCTCACCGCTTACCTCACGTAAAGGAGACCCCAGGCAATCTCCTCCTGCCTTCCTCCCCCCCACCCTTCCCCCAGCCCACCATATTCAAACCTCTTAAATTTAAGTGTGGAAAACTCTGTCACATTTTATCGAGCGTGGCGGCATTCAGAACATTCCCCATGGCAAAAGGGAGCTTGTTTGTGAAGGACAAACAAGATAACACAGCTCATCATTTCAGTTCTGCATAATTTCCAGGCTCTTAAGGAAGACTTCTTTCAATAAATAAAACAGAAATTTGAGAGCACTAACCAATTTAATGATTATCAGGCTCCATGCATTCATGATGCTGCAATTTAACAATTGTAGGGAAAGAACTTAACTTAGCTGAACATTTCAGCAGTGGTACCCACAGCAACTATATGGTTTTCAGGTAGCGAATGCAAGAAAGGTTTGGTCTCTGACACAGTTTTTAAACCCAAGCTCCCTACTGCAGGCTGTTACAGGCAGCAGAAAATCAGGCTTCCAGAACTTGAGAAACTGCCAACAATATACCCAAGGCTTTACTCTGAACACCGTCCAGCCCAGACAAATGAATGGAGTTTTCCTATGGAAAGTCACCTACAGTAAGATTATAAGCAGTAATAGTGAGCTATTAAAAAAAAAATTAAGATTAGGAGAAGTGAACATTGCTCCCTTGCATTTGTATTTTAAATGAAGTGCTTTTAGGCTCCCCCAGAGTTTCCCATCTCTCTTTATACTTCCTGAAATTAAGTTAATGTGTTACAGAATAGAAACTTCTTTCCCTCAAAAGCAAATTTTCACACAAACCTTAGACACCAAGATGATCCAGCTGGGACCTATCTGCCCTATACCCTTCTCTTTTAGAAAAAATAAAATTTCCAAATTCCTCAACATGCAAGACAAAAATAATAAATTTTCCAGTCAACTATACATATATCTTT
>VWZS01003242.1:0-129153 GCA_013397075.1 Rhabdornis inornatus | reverse complement strand
CTGTTGTGACATGAGCGGCTGTGGCTGCTGGCCTGAGCGCCCCACCATCCCTGCATACTGCTGTTGGGTAGTGCTCTGTGAGGTTCTCCCAGCTGTGGCAGCTGTGGTGCTGGCACCATAGCCACTAGCACTGTACTCTGCAGTGCCATAGCCACTCGTGCCATAGGCAGCTGCTCCATAGCTCCCTTGAGTGTAACCATACTGGCTCTGTGCTGCCCCAAAAGCTGAATTTGGGCTCCCGTAGGCACTGCCATAGGTCTTGTTGGCTCCGTTGGCATAACTTTCACCACGCTCACGGTCTCTGAAGCCACCTGAGTCTCTCCGGCCCTCTTTCACTCCCCGGAGCCTCCTGTCACACTCTTCCTGGTACATCAGGTTAGGGTTGTTTACTGAACTGCTCGTTCGGTAACGAGAACGACCTCCTGGCGATGGATACATCAAGATTTAGTACCATAAACAAGTCTTAAACAGTGATCTCTGGTACACTTATGCCACCCTTTCTCCCCCTTCTACATCCCAAATTTTGCTCCCAAGGAGCACCTTCTTCTGACTGACTATAACTTCTCTGCATGGCTGTGCACACACCTCTTCATTTTGTTCAAGGTGTAAACATGAAGTTCAACAAGGGCTCTTTATGCATGTGCTTGGAGACAAAGAAACAGAAGGAATTCAGGACTAATTTGGAAGTATAAGGAAACTTCTTATTCCTTCACGGAATGGGAAAATAAAGTCTGTCACTTCCTGAAATTCAGTGTATCCCTTTACCGATTTCAATTTTGCACATTCACCTTGTTGCTTGTCCTTAGTAGGAGCTGTGAAGAAGTAATTACTTCAAGCAAAATCAGCTCCCTGAGGATCTTACGAGAGAAAAGAATTCTACATCTAAGGTAAAACAGGGGATTGCCTCTCCCTTGGGACAGAAGTACTATATCAAGTGCTGGGACCTCAAGTACAGAACAGCTTTATCACTAGTGTGTTAGACCTGTACTTACTACTTCCCTACCCTCTCTTAACATTCCCTCCCTCAAAATAGGGAACGTATCCCCTGTGTGGCCCTTCACCCTTGTGCCTTTACCTCCACCACCACCTCCTCCTCCTCTGTGGTCCACAAGCTGCATCAGCTTTGGATTGATGGCTTGATTGGCTTCTTCCAAGACTTTGATAAGCTCTCTGGCTTGTTTCAGATTTCCTGGTGTGAAGAAGGTGTAGGCAGTACCTTTGTTGGTACTACGCGCGGTACGGCCAATACGGTGCACATAATCTTCAGAGCTGTTCGGATAGTCGTAGTTTATCACAAATTTAACATCTTCCACGTCTTGTGAAGTGCCCAGGAGCGAAGCACAGTGAAAGGGTGGGGTTGAGGAAAGGGGAGAAGAAGAGAGGACGTGCCAACGAAAGGTGGGGAGCACGAATGCAGGTGACAGTAATAAGAAAAAAAAATACAAAGTTAGTAATTGCATGGAATAAATACAAGACAGACTCATCCCAAAAGAGTAGAAGACTGAAATTTAAGATCATCAGGAACAAAGGTCAGTGTCCTGAAAAAGAATGGCAATTTTAAAGCAGTTTTGCCCTGCACTCAAAAGTCATCCTCCCCGGAATGCATTTCTCTGCCTTCCTGTGTCAAAGACACTGATGTTTGTGAGTAAGTTAATTGAATTTCATGCCTTTTTTTTTTTTTAACACAAGCTGTAAAGTGAAAATGTCACCATCAGACAGAGCAAACTGGGGTGGAGGAAAGGCAGAACTACCATGGTAAAGCTTTTACTCTGTTGGGAGAAGTCTAACAAAAAATAACGGTAATGAGATCACTTACCTTTTGCTCAGTAACATGAAATAAAAGGCAATCTTAAAAATACTCACTTTTACATTACTAATAAAACACAGTGAACTAATTCCCCTAGCCTAAAGCTTTAGGCATTCAAATTATATTATTCAGCCAACTCACTAAAAATTATTCAGACCTAAAGTATCTTAACTCAGCTTTGTAGTTATCACTCGAATGCACTGCACTAACATTTCTGTGCTGTTCTGTCCAATTCTGGCAATCTTGTGTAATTTGGGCAATCCTGAATTACGTAAGCAATTCCCTACTTCCAAAGTCACATGGAAGCAGGAAATAAAATTATCAAAATGGCTTTGTATGCAACAGTTTTAAAATTTAGGAGATCAGCATTGTGTGTTTTAAGACAAGACAGACTGTAAACTTATGGGACAGAAACCAAGTAAATGTTAGTGCAACACTTCAGTGAAAGCACTTTAAGTACCAAAAGCACCTATTTGCTATATTATACAATATTTTCAAATGTACCATTCTACAGTAAATGCCCTAACAGCTTGTAAAAAAAAAAATTTAAAATCTGCATTTTAACAAGAATATTCTGAAAATATCCAAGATAAAACACAGATTTTGTGATTTCCTTTCCTCTTTTTGTTTTGTTTTAAAGAGAGAAACATTCTCTGTTTGTTACCAGACCGATGCACACTCCCTCCTCCTGTGGGAAACCGCTGCAGCCGATCCCGTCTCTTTGCCTTTTATTTTTGGCGGCCTCCTTTCGAAAACTCCGCCCTCTGACACGGGACCACTGGAGCGCGGGGAGCATGCATCAAGGGTCCGTGGCAGCGAGAAGTCCCCACACACGCTCGCTCTGTGAACTGGCTTAGACGCTTCTCTGTAGCCCCATTTGGTTGTGAAGCGCCGGAGAACCTGGGCTCACGTAAAAGTTTCAGGTCCTCCAACGCTTTTTGTCCCCTATTTGGGGCTCTTAGGGGCAATTGTCAAAAAAATGAAGATACAAAAATTACATCCAAAGGGTCAGACTGCATCTATTGCCCAGACTGCATCAATTTCAAAGGGGTTGGAGGAAAAATAAAAACATTGAGGGTTGTTGTGACAAGAGGGGGACTTTATGTCTGTTTCTTATTACAGCGAAGGGGGGGCTCCTCAGTCTTTGCTGACTCCAAAGTCCTGAATCACACCAAAAAAAGGGAGTGAGAAGGCAGGTTTCACAGGGGGCTGCGCGAGTCTCCAGCTAGGGTCCTTGATGCAACAGTTTTTTTAAAAAGGGAAAGTGAAGTATAGAGAGGAGCACATGTGACAGATTGCATCTTCACAGCCAGGGTGTAGCTAGACTGACAAGCTCCAGGCTACATGGTCCTCAGCCAGTCCCGTTTTGCACATCCAGTAGCAAGTGACTTGAATTACCAGAGAGGATACAAGGATGTGCTTTCCTGTCAGAAAGCACAAGGAATTGTAGCTACCAATGCAGACAGAACTGACTTGAACGGGGAGGAGCAGAAAGAATAGGAAGGCAGGAAGAGGAAGATGAAAGGGTGTTTTCCAGACTATAAAGTGGTCCTGGTAGAGCATGCAGCTCGCTGAAGACCAGAGCATGTACAAGACTCAGCTTCTCCAGTCTAGCGTGCTCCAAAGTGTTTGTGCACACTCGCAATCCTCCTGCACTTTTAGAAGATAATGTAGCAGGATCAAGAATTGAGACTGTAAATAATTTTTGACAGCTACCTGGGAAACATTCCCTTTGTCAGACCATCAGAACACTCTATGGCACAGACAGTCTCCAATTATCAAACGGGACAGATATAAACTAGCAAACATGCTAGTCTAGAGAGCTGTTTAGACCATCATTGTAGATGTACCCCCACCCCTGCACTGAGAATTATCTGCAGCTGATACAAAAGCTTCTGTTAAACAAAACAAAACAAAACAAATTCAATGTTTTTAGTTTAATAGACTGAAAATAAAAAAAATCAGTGCAGAGAGAGGACCTCACTCCAGGGAATTATCACAAAGAAGTCATTATGGGACTCAGAACTTACCTGAAAGAAGCTTTTTTGAAACCAATGTTCCATTAGGAAGAGGGAAAGCCCTGGTGACTCAGCCAAAAGGCGCGCGCCCCTGTTTTATGTTATTTAGGTAGAAGCCTTCACTTTCCAGGATCTTGGAGGAAGACGTCCAGAAGTTTGCCAGTTAAGTGACTTACTTTAAGCAGCAAACTCAGGGCCCCAAAACAAGCAGAGATGTTGTTCAGTAACAAGAAACAGACTCTGATACCTTTCCCCCTTAGCTTGGGTGAAGTGGACGATGGGAAGTGGGGAGACTGTTTTCTGAAGTGTTATCCAATTGAGTCGTTTGGGGGAGAGTGTTGGTTTTTGTTGGTTTGTTCGGTTTTTTTTTTTTGAGGGGGTTGAGGCTGTTTTAAATGTCTAGGCAAGATGCACAAAGAAGCTACCAGCACATAGCAAGCCTGTTTAAAAAATGCTGCTAGAGAAAGCAGCTCTCTTTCATATAAACTGGTTTCAGGCCTCAGTCCCTTCTCCCAACAGGCCCAAGTTCTAACTGCACAGGTCCAGACATGACCCTAGAGGGCAGAGACTGAAGTCCATATAATCACTTCCTGAGGAAGTGCTGGACATTTTTTGAGGGGGGAGGGGAAGGAGGGGTGAAGGTTGTGTGAACAAAGGCTGACAAGTCCGTTAATGGTCTGCCTGTATTAAAGTGACCATATGATGCACAGCACAGCCACCCTTTCAGCATACAAAGAGCTCAGGTAGCTGAGGCTTTTAACACACTAGATTCTCTGAGTTAAATCTCCACTGATTTGCAGTAATTTTTTCTAGAATTTACTATGAGACATTGACTCCCAAGTAGTTTATCATCTACCAAACTTAGGGTGGGAAGAGTATTCAATGTCTGTTATTAAACTCAGAGGCTTCAGCAGCCATCCTCCTCTTCTAGGGTGGGCAGATGCATAAGGACGGCACTCAGCACATGGTGTTTCACAACATAAATATGCTTATTATAAAAGGGGGCACAACTGATGCATCCAGACAGATCATTTTCATACCACCAGAACAGAGCTGTGCGATTTTGATTCAATTACACATCTGGGTAACAAGATATTAAAGGCCATATATCATCTCAGTGGTCCTGCCTAGAAGGAACACAGAGGAGCAGGGAAGGTCACATGTCAAGAGCAAAGATCTGGAGCAGTGCTTTCTCAGATGTGACTACATCTGCAGGGTAAACATGCGTGTACACTGGGGTTGGTATGTTCAAATATGTGGTGTGTCATACGGGGAGACTATTCGCTATTTGCTGTCGAAATGCTCTCCCACAGCTTCCTACTTGAACTTTATCTGACACGCTCTGAACGGAGAGCAATCCATCCCTACCATCCAGCAACAAAAGCTGGATTTGGGGAAGAAGTGAGTGTGGTGGAAGGGTTGGGTTGCATAATTGGACGTCTCTTCTCCCTCTTGGCGATCGATTGGTCATGCCTAGGCCTTGCTGCAGACCAAAGCCTGTTCATTAGGAGCAGGAAGAGACTTTGAATATGAAAGAAAAAAAAAAGATTAATGTTAAAAAACGTATTTTACATGTGGGGGAAAATCACGCTTTGAATTTTTTTTTTTTTAAAGAAACATTTTTCAGTCCAAAGAAGAAAAATATGCAGCAGTAGGCAAGAGTGGTCTATGTGTACAAACCTAGCCCACGAGATGCAACGTCGGTAGCAATGAGGATAGGAGCCTTTCCAGAACGAAACTCTGTAAAACAAAGCATGCTATGAAGTAAGATTTTTCAAAAAGATAAATTTACCTGAATTTGATTTACATTAAATGCTCATTTTCCAGAAGCTAGATAAGGTGGGTTAATTCCAGAAACCCCAAGTCAGGGTATAAAGCCTCAAGGATTTTCCAAAATCCAGCTGCGTTAAACAATTTTCCCATTTTGTTTTATCAAAACAAACAAAAAAAGGCACAAGTACTGAAATTTAGAGCACAAAGGCAAGAGACGTCCCTTTACATGTGTCTATTTGGGCTAGAGATTAAAAAAAAACAACCAAAAAAAAATCAGACCAGAGAAAAATATGTCTAGGTAAATTAGGTACAGCAGCCCAAGTTATTCTCCTGTCAGTGACGGACTCACCATTAAGCACCCAATCTCGTTCTGGCTGACTCTTGTCTCCATGGATACACATGGCTGGCCAACTGCCAAACAGAGACAGACATTAGTATAGATAGAAAGTACCTACATTAAAGGAAACAGGAAGCTTTAATGGCATTTTGTTTAAAAGGTAAAAATGGTAATATTTGAGAAATATTTTATTCTCTGGCTTCTAGCTACCCAGCATGTGTACAGTAAACCCACTACCTACATAAACAACCATTTAAGACAAATCACTTTTTTTGCTATATTGATACAGTCCCCATCAGCATATCAGGATTCCGATACACTAAAAAAGCTGCACTGCTTACAAACACTCTCTCTTGTACTAATGCTTTGATGGAGTGGAATCTTCTGGGAAACAATGACTGAATTCAGCCAAGAAAATAATGGATAAGTTGTTCCCAACAATAGCATCACGAACATTTAAACGTTACTGCTTTTGATTACAATTTTTGTCTCCCACTAGAAAAAAAAGAGGAGGAAGGGGAGAAGCTAATCACCCATCTCTGCGCATCCTTCGAGTGAGATCATCACATCGCCTCTTTGTCTCCACGAAGATGATAGTCTTGTTTTCCTTCTCTGCCATGATTTCTTCCATCAGTTGTATCAGTCTAAAACAGACATGAGAGCCAAGATGTAGAGCCACATGTACCAGAATATAGGATCTCTCTCCCAAGGGATATTGAAGACATACACACGTCCATATAAGTTACTTAGTATCACACAGAATTTCTGCTGGTTGTACAAAGGTATGGTCAAAATATACACAAGAGATTAGTTAATTACAGGACTGACTGACTTTATAACACTCAAAGGTTAAATACCGGTACAAGTAACTTCCCTATTTAGAATTCCCAGTAGGCTTACAAAGCATTGCAGACTTTGCAACCAAACAAAGCGAAATGGTGGGAACTTCAGCTTACTTATGATCTTTCTCACTTTCCATGCATACATCCACTATCTGCAGGATATTGTGGTTGGCACTTAGCTCCAAGTTTCCCACATTGATCTGAACATAGTCCTGCAGGAAATCCTCAGCAAGCTGGCGCACTTCTTTTGGCCAGGTGGCACTCCACATCAGAGTCTGGCGGTCAGGCTAAGGAAAAGGGAAAACAGATTGGTTTATGGTACTAGATTTAAAATAGGAAAATAAAAGAGGCTATCCTCCTAAAAGGATCACGCACCCTTATCTGGTCAACAATTTTACGAATTTGTGGTTCAAATCCCATGTCCAACATTCTGTCAGCTTCATCCAGCACCAGGTATGTACACCGACGAAGGTTGGTCTTTCCAGCCTCAAGGAAGTCAATCAAGCGACCTGGTGTAGCAATGCAGATCTCCACACCTTCAGAACAGAATAAGGAAAAAGAGTAAGGCTCTTCATTTGAATGTCAACTGATATTTTTAGTCAGAATGAATCACCTTCCAGAGCAAAATTGTTTTAAAAAAAAAAAGCACCACCCTCATTCGTACCCAAGACTGAATCACTTCAGTGGAAGCCCTAGTTCTGTTTAATATTTTTCCATTCTGAAATTACAGTTACAGTGCCATTAGAATAATAAATGCAGTACAAAAACTAAAAGCCAGAGAACAACTGTGAAGAGCTGTCCAAAAATCAGAAACTAAGCTTCTACTCAAGCCTGAAGCACCTTTGTCCAGAACTATGCAGTCTAGAGAGGCGTTATTGTCAAACATGAAGTGCTTCTCTTGCTATGTGCGTTAAATTACTTTCACTTTTTTTGTAATATATATAGCTAAAGCATAGGCTTTAATAAGGAGCAATTATGCACCAGAAGTGAGAGACAACCATCCTACCAATGTTTGTGGGGATAAGCAGAGAGTTTAAATATTCCTAATTAACACTAGGTTGGGCAATTTTCATGTTGCTTAAAAGGAAGATCTGGTTTCCACCAATTCCCAAATTTTACAGGTGAGTATTTCAGTGTCACTGAAATGTCCACAGAAGGTAAGTTTCAGGAAGAAGGGGCATGAAAAAGAGTTTCTTCTTAAACAGAGTATCTATTTTATAGCATTCCAGAAAGGTGTGCAAAAACCCAGCAAACTGATCATCCCCAGGACTCTTCACGAAACCTCGGACTCTTCTTCTGAAGATGGTGGTTTTGAACTGGAAAGTACTGTTGTCTTGAACAGGGATATCCAACACACTTCTACCATGCATGCCTTTATCCCGTGGCTGAAGTTTGCAATACAGACCCTGCAAACTGCAGTGGTAAGATAAATTTTCTGATTTCTTTAATAGACCTGGATGTATGTCTGCCTTGATAATAATTCTTGCATCTTTTCACATAATTCCACTACATTTTTTTATCCGGTGAAGATGAAAGCCATCAGCACATTCCTGCATTTGAAATTATAAATCACTTAAGCACTACCATGTTACAGCGGTTGCTTACAGGGTACATAGTGCTTAAGAAAAAAATTTTAAAAAGCCAAAAACTACAAAAAAACTTCTACCAAAGCAAAACCACACACTGCTCCTGCTGTCCAAAGAAGTTTCTATATATTCAGAAACAATGTTTGATTATTTGAATGAACATAGCCAGAAAACCTGAAATCTGCCTTAAGAAAATTCCTTCCTTAAACATGTTGGTATTGCATTTCCTTAAAATAACCTGTCATCTTCCTGTGAAGTTTTCTTTTCTCCTTTCTACACCTGGATAATCTTCACAAGTGGAATGTTCAAAGAGCAAACAGAAAGGAAATCTAATATCCAAGTCACTATACAGCAAAGAAGAGAACTACCTCACGAACTATCTTTGCAACTGGAAAATGAGACACTCATTCACTCTCATCCCCTTCCAGACAGGTTTTGATAAGTTTTATTTTTACAGAGAATTTACAATACCACTTCCTCCAGAAACTGCAAGCACCCATTTTAAAATTACCTCTTTCTAAATCTCTGATCTGGGGACCTTTGGGTGCTCCTCCATATATGCAGGTACTCTTCAGTCTTGAACATTTGCCATAATCATCAGCCACCTGCTGCACTTGCTGAGCCAACTCTCTAGTAGGTGCCAGAACCAGACACTGCAAAAGGAAATGATTCAGGAAGAGTCAAGCTGCATATACACCCCAACATAAAACCATAAGCAAAGTTGTACCATCTGCTCATTATTAGCTACAACATTTAAGTATCTTTAGACTACATCAGCAATTGCACAGAATTTCAACCGAGTGGGACACTCACACTGTGATAGTAAAAATTCCTATTCTGATATGAATAAGATAGGAAAAACTACTATCCTGATAAGTCCACTAAATAAAACACTATCTCATTAACAATGTCATGACACACATACAAAAAAGAAGATAATCAACAAGCACTTACAATTGGGCCATCCCCTCTCTCCAAATATGGCTGGTGGTTGATGTGAACAATCGCAGGCAACAAGTACTAAAACAGAAGAAAACAGTATTCTATAATATATATACATTGTAATTCTGCAAAACCAGATACCTGCATTTATCGAGCAGAACAAAAGATTTTCAGAGCTGCTGACCAACTGCATCCAACTGGGCATGAGCACAAAAATTGGTTGCTCAGCACCTGAGAGGAAGGCTCACTTACATCTGGAGTGTAAGTTAGCAGAACTGAGTAATCATTACCTTTGCCAATGTTTTTAATAAAGGATAAAAATTCTTTTTAACACTGCATATAAAATTAATGTCTATACTGAAACTCAACCTTTTTTTATTTTAACCTGTGTAGTTTATAAAACAAGTGTCCTAAAGAAAACATCCAGTTTTTTAAACCACAATGTAAGCACAGACCAAAGAGAACTGACTAAGTCTCCAAACAGGAAGATGCACAAAATACACACCTGTGAATACAACAGGCCTGTAGTTGAGTTGAAACTCAAGTGTCCCCCAAGAAGCAATACAAGAAGCTCTAAAAACATAATCATCCCACTGTTAGTACTGGCAAGCCCAAAAACTAACCCATAGGTAATTTCTGCCAGGTGACCAGGGAAGCTAGCTGAGGAAATTAAAGGAAAGAATACGCACTGCTAGTGTCTTCCCAGAGCCGGTCTGTGCAATGCCCACCATGTCACGACCGCTGAGGGCTAGTGGAAAGCCTTGGCACTGAATCGGAGTGGGTTCTGTGAAGTTCTGGTCCATCAAGGCATCCATCACATACTCTTCAGAATTTAAGAGAAGAATAAATTTCTTAAAGGATAACTGAGGTTTTAGAGAACTTTTTAGAAAACAGAACCAGTAACTGTTCAGGTATTTTCTGAGCAATCTTCATGATCTTGAAGAACGGCAAAAATACTTACGCGGAAAGCTACACTGGTGGAAGGCAAACACTGGCTTGGGGCAGCCCTCCATTCCCCGAATTGTTATCTCCTTCTTCCTTCGCAATTCTTCAACTTCATACTATCCATGTAGAAATAAAAAAAAAAAATAAAAAAAAAATTAAAAAAAAAAAAATTAAAAAAAAAATTAAAAAAAAGGTGCTAAATATCAGCAGGGACTTAAAGTGCGTGTTTCTAACTACTAACTCTCTTCTCACCTCTGGATAATAGCTTTTCACTTCTGGATAATAGCTTTGTTAGAGAAATAAATTAAAACAGATGTAGAAAAGATTTATCTCCTAAAGACTCTATTCTAAGACTGAATTATTGTACAGCTTCTCTGATATTCAGAGGTATGAACTCTCTACATAGCATAGAAAGACAAATGTCAATCTCTTCTTACAACTAGCCCTTCTAAATGAAAAGTATGTTAACAGAATATTTTTAGGAATTTTCCAGAAGCCAGAAATGACCAACAGCTTGAAATTGATTAGAAACAGAGGATAAGAAACATGCTTTATGTGACAGTGCTAAGAATTAAACAAACTAAATAGGTCATAATATAACACGAACAGAAGGCAGGGCATTGCTTCTCCTTCAATTAACACATTCCAGAGGTAGATAAATACAGAGTTCTTGCTGGATAACTTGAAACTCTAATGTTGCTTGGAATTGTTTCAGAGAATGAAAGAAGCTCTGACAACATCATAATGATGCCCTAGGACCTCACCATTTTTTTAAGGAACTTCTTGTAGTATTTCTGAAATGTGTAGCCACATAAGCACAATTTCAGGATTAGAAAAAGCTTTTTATTTTTGTCTAGGTTATCTTGTAAGTCCAACTGCCCTTTGCAACATGCTTTGACAATTCATTACCTTATTGTAATGCTTATTAGAAATCAATACAGGTACATCAATACCAAATATGCACTTTATCCAAAGCAATAGATTCAGTATTTCTGAGAATCCCTGGAGTTTGAATTAAAAGGTAAAAAAAGAAAATGACTTCTGGAGAAAACGTGAAAATCCTTTTAGCTGGCTAAGCCAAAGGCAGCTACAGCAGCTCATGCAAACCACGGTTCAGTAGCTCAAGATGTGGTATCTTTAAGAAGACAATATTCCCTTCAATCCTTTATGCCATATGCATATTTCACACAAGGATGTGTAAGTCTATGCAGATAATGACATTGTTTGTTTGCTGCCTCATGTTAAGAACAAAATCTCTTAATTTCTAATTACAAAAATACATTGCAAGGGAAAATGAAGACTAGACTCAAGTTCGGTAGGAAAGGAAGATTACTGTATCTACAGAGTAAACACAGAGTACTGCACCTGGTTTTGAGTCCCCTATGTGAGAAGGACATTGTTTTAACAAGGCACATCCAATTATGCAGGAAAGCTGGAGGCTGCAGTACAGGCCATTTGGAGACATATTGGGAGCACTGGACTTGTTTAGCTTGGGAAAGACTGGGCTAACAGTGACCTTTAACAGCTACTTTCAACTATTCAATGGGTCACTATTGGAAAGATGTTCAAAATCTCACAAGAAACATTAAGCCCTGAGACAGCCACCCAGAGAGGAAATAAATTCTCCTCATCTCTGGGGATATTCAAACTCAAAAGGACAAGGCACTAAGCAACCTGCTCTAGTTCTACCGCTAGTGCTGCTCTAAGCAGAGGATTAGACTAGAGATGTCCCCCAAGGCCTCCTTCAGCCGAAATTACTCTTATGACAAAATATTACTTTCAAACCCTTCTCACGTATTTCTGTCACTTTTAGTTCACTATCTTAGGTTTTTCCAAGGCTCCTCCAGTACTGTAACTCTCTTAAGTTTTATCTCCACTGACAAATCACTAGACCAGACAAACATTATAAAGATGCATTACAAATGACAAAATATAAAATACCTCCTATAAAAACAACCAAGAAGAGAAGCACATCTTTGTTAATGCTGAATAGTAAAGGCAACTAGAATCAGTATCCAGCAGAGTACACATGCCAAACAAGCTTAATTAAGAGTCAGTTCTACTTAACATGCTGTCCCAGACTTCCAAGTACATGTTTTTCAACTTGTGACATTTTCTTTTGTAGACAACATAGCACTTACTGGAGTAAGCCTGGCCACTTCCGGATGTTCCACATAAAAATTCTTCTCAAACTTGGGCAGTTCATTTAAATCCCATTTTTTCTTACGTAAACGTTCCCCTGGATTACCAAATTTCTTTGGAGGAAGAGGACCTCCACGACTTGCTCCAAACCTGTGAATGTGAATGTTAGTTACTTAAAAAAATACAACCAGTACTTAAAAACTATTCTACAATTACTCTGGAATTTTCTTAACAATTTTCTATTGTGTTTTCCCCAAGCTGACATATGAGCACAACATTCTAGCAAGTCACCTCCCTCCAATCACTGTGAAGGTATAAAACTTCTGGAAATAATATAAACCTGCTTTGGGTTGGTTCTGAACCTAAAATCATGTTATTGTAAATCACCCCTTTAAAGCTCCTGTCTCTAGGACGTGGCTGTGAGTACACCTAGAGCATTTGTCTTGAAACTGGCAGTGTACTTACAACATGGTTACATAAAAGAGATGAGAAAAATCTCTCCTTGCAAGTTCCTTCTGTGTTTCTCAAGGTTAGTTTTACACTAAACAGCTATTTCACTATCTCCCCCTCTCTATCTTCTCTCCCTTCTTCATCAAGAAGTATGCCTCAAATGAAGAACAGCAGACTGAAGAACAGAAAGTAAACAAGGCCAGCCAAGCCTGGAAGTCCATCTGTAATTGTGTAATCAACAAAATATAAAAAAACAATGTATTTTTAAAACACAGCCTAACAGAAAAAAAAAAAAAAAAAGCCAAAAAAAAGGGGAAAAATCATGTCCTCTCTCAAATGCATTGTGATGAAGACTGAAGAGAGCAAGAAGCTCATGTCCAAAAAAAAAAAGTTCTAACTAGCAGAACAATTCACAAGTTATTGCTCTTTCTCTCTAACTTTTCTTTATCCAGTTAATTATATACACTTCAGAAGCTAAGAATTGTAATGACTGCCTAATGCAATAGCCAAAACATGAGCTTCTGGCAGTAGGCTGTAAGAGTAACTAAAAACCCAGTGGCATGAAATGATTATTTACTGTAAATATAATGAACTGTATTTTAAAATAACACACACAAAATTACTGGACTTTCATCAGTATTGTACAAATTCAGCAGACAGAATTTTCCAAAATGCTATCAAGTCCATTTTTGTCCAAAAGGCAAAGCTTTATGAGAAACATGAATTCATGAGACATGCCCATTTCAAACAACTTTCAGACAGCAAAACCAAAATGTCTGCACCCTACCCAAGCAGTCCACTACTAAATAAAAAACTGGTAATGAAATAAACTGAAAGCAACAAAAATGTCTAAGCAACATTCTCACAGGAGTAACTTGTGGACAAAAGAGGGGGGTGGAAGAGTTACCAAAAAATAAACAAGAGCTGAAAAAAATTCACAATTATCTTAAGTACAGGACTACCTGCTCAAACATTGAGTACATTTGTTCTTTAAATCACTTCCCAATGGAAACTATAAATTATAGTGACTAAGAGACCAAAGAAACAGAACTCAAATCAACATTCTAACAGAAAGAAGTGGTTAAATTGTTGGAAAGGCCAAGTATGGTAGATATAATAGAACTTAAAACCTGCTAAGTTAGTTTTAAAATGTCTGCTGTGTTGCAACTGTGCATTAGGCTTCTTCCCTTTCCTACAAATATCCCTTTTTTTCTCATCTGTGCGTCTATCAGATCCCCCAGACAGCCTGCACAGTAATCAAGTTTTCTCTTACGAAAAAGACTGTGAAACACAACTTCAAAAATGCATTTAAGCATTATGTTCCCTTTTAGGACAAAGGAAAAAAAAAAGGCACAGACTTTCATTTACAGGGACATTCACCTTTGGTTATGATGTTTGTTACCAATCATGCTAAATTGAGGTCAAAATGTCAACTATTTCAGTGCCCAAGCAGTTCCTACAAAACCCATAATCTCACTCAAATCCACGGGAGGTTCAAAGGGTCGATGAGTTCCCTTAGAAAGGAAACATATGACAGGGCTCCTTGCAAGACTGGACGCTGCAACAGCTGGGTACTACGAATACTTTCTCCACAGCTATCCGGAGGGAAAAAAACTATATATTCTACACAGAACGCACATAAGTTTCAGTTCTCCATTCTTACACACAATTAGCCTGGATACTGACCGGAAAGGAAGGAGCCCAATAGCAGCCCTTGAACACTGCCTCTGTGAGGGTTCATTTGCTAAACTGGCAGTAATTGACACTTCACATTCTGACTCCAAGTAAAATGAGATTCCAACTCCAATTAAACTGATTTAAATCTAGTACTTCCCTGGTTTGCCAACAGCTCTCTTTTCAAAGGTAAATCTAGGCTGGTTCAAAACATTCTCCCCTAATATTACTGGTGCTATCACTTCTAGGACAGAGCTGAGTAAATCTGATACATTCCAGAGCAAAATGTAACAATTTTCCATCCTAAGAAGTCACCTACAGCTCATTCCTGACAAGAGAAAACTAGAAACCTTGAATGTGATTAGACTACAAAAGAAGTGGTAATAAACTTTCAAATGGTGCTGAACCAGCACACAGGGTGGCCCACCATTTTATACACGTTATTTATGAATAGAGTTGTTAGTGGTTACACATATCTTCACACCTTAAAAGGATGTATGCAACAAATTTAATCCTAATGCATTAAAGCTTCCCGGCCACTATATAGTTTAAAAAAAATCACGTAAATCTCCACAAACTCTACAAAGAAGCACGTAAGAACTTCTTTTACTCATGCAAAACCCTGATCTAAAAGAGAAGCATCCACTATAATTAAAGACTTCACAGAAAATGAAACTGCACTAATTTTAAGGCACATCAAGTGTTGTGGCAATGCTTTGGCCAGTGCTCTTTTAAGTAACTGTATATAAATCTGCATACTCAAACCCACTCACTAAACTCCAAAAACAGCTGAGGTCTGATCTATCTCAGACTTGCCAAAGTGCTTACTCCAATGTCCTTGTGTTAAACTGAGCTGGAAATCTCTTGGCAGAATAACACCAGAACCCTCCTCTCTGTGAAAAAAAAAAAAAAAAAAANNNGAAAAAAAAAAACAAACCAAAAAAAAAACCGAAATATCTTTTAATTTCAGAAAGTTAAACGTGGGTGTAAGATAAAGCAAAAATATAACTATCTCCCTCCACAGACGACGACAAACTGAATGTCAAAGTGCACTGTAATGTATAGCAAAATATTCTTTAATCTCCCATGGCAAGGGAAAACGAGGAAAAGGAAGCACGGGAGAAAAAAAAAGGAAAAAAAATTGAGAGAAGACTCATTAATTGAGATCTAGCTTATCATATAGAAGAACCCACACTATATGTTTTTTGCTAATCCTTGAGGACTACTCATCTGAAAATGCAACTCTCAGAAATCAGTTCTAACTTTCTCTTTAAAAAGGCCTGGTACAAATGCCTTATTACTCTCAACCCTTAAAAACCTTGAGACTCAATCTAGTTATGTAGTATAACGCCATTGTATTTATCGCTGTCATTGTAGAAAGAAAACAAACACTTCAAATCAAACCTGCAAAAGCCTTTTGCAAGACAAACCTCCTTTAAATAACAGATCCAAGATTATCAAGCACTAGGCCTTTACAGAACCACACAAACAATTTCTGTAGCACTATGCAAGCTTGGCAAGTGTGGTCCAGCACCACGGTTCACCGAAGTCACCCTCCCGAGTACCCAAGTCCCCCGCACGGCAGCGTTTCCAATCCCATTTCCTATCACGGTAAGCCTGGGAGCGCAGCTGAGAGAGATCTTCCCCCCACTGCCATCTTTCCGGTAAGTCCAGAAGGAGCAATGACAACCAGAAGGGCAGACAGAAGGACAACAAGCCCTGCCAGAGCCACAGAGACCTTCCTGGCTGCGGGAGGGAGGGTGCCACGGGTCTCGCGGGGCAAACAAGGGGGCTGGCAGAAAATAATTAAGAGGGCAGGGTGGACGCAGGCCTTAAAACTGCAAGCAAGGTTAAGAAATAGTTACACATGAACGGTGGAACAGCTGAATTTAAAAAATAGTGATTTAAAAAAACACAAAACGCTCAAAACCCACCACCCCGCGTTGGGGATAGATAAGTCTCCAACTATCCCCGCCCCCACACGAGAACATACGGGAGGAAAATCCCCACAAAGGGCATTTTGTCTCCCNCCCCACCGCCCCCCCACCGTGCAGACCCCCCAACCCCTCCTTACCCGCCGCGGTCTCGGTCGCGGCCCCGGTCCCCAAAGCCTCTCATCGCCCCCGGAGGGGTGGGTGAGAGGCAGCGGAAGGCCGGCCGTGGGGACGGCGAGGGGCTGGGGGTACGGGGAGAGGGTCCAGCCAGGGGCGGCTGCGCCTCGGAGGCCTCGCTTTGCGCCACCTCGCCTCTTTGGTGGGACACAAAAGGAGAAGAGGTGGTCTGTGGGTCCGAGACCCGCTGGGCGTCAGCGGCCGGAACGGCGGGGCTCTCGGTCGGCTCCAGGGCCCGGGCAGTGTGGAAACACCAGCGTCTTCTTCCTCCGCGCTCCCGGCACAAAATGGCCGCCGCCGCCCCGGCCCGCTCTGCTTACGTTACGGGCGGCCCAGCGCTGCGCAAACTGCGGCCCTCCGAAACACCTACGCCTATTCACGGAACCCAACTACGCACTAAGCGCTCTCGGCGAAACACCACCCCGTGCAGTAGCAGGCGAGCTACTAAAGGTGCGTAACGTTCTTCACTTAGAGCCGGGGGCCCGCGCGAAGAAGGCGGAGGGGAGGACTAATGCTATTTCCCAAAGCCAGCTACGCAAGGAGCGCGCTCCGTAACCTCTTCTGCAGGGCAGGGAACACCTCGGCCGAGGCGCACATTACGTAAGTGCACGGCGTACGCAAGATGCGTAACTTAGGCTGGCGTAGGGCGGGAAGAGCCCGGTGCGTTTGGCGTAACATTCTTACGCGGACCGTGCAGGCCGGGCCGGAGGGTTACGCTCGTTTCGCAGAGGGTTTGAAGAATACGGTCCGTCGCCCACAGGCCCCGCCGAGGTGGCGGCGGTGGGGTTGAGGACTTAATGACGGGACAATGGCGGAACAATGACGAGAAACTCGGCGGCGGGGTGGGAGCGGCCCTTTGGACCTCTGTAGCGGCTCCGGCGGGCCGAGTTTATTCCCTGTCAGATTAGCAGGGGGATCTTGGCGCGGCGCTGGGGCAGGAGCAGAATGAGAGCGGCCATGATGTTTGCTGTCGTCTGAACCCGGCAGGCCGGCAAAGAATTCCCCAGATGAGCCAGAGACTCCTCGCTGAAAGACAGAATAATCCACCAGGCGATTACGTGGCACAGACCATAAATCCTTCTGTGTTGTGTGTGTGCTATCGCCGAGTCAGTGTGTCCTGGCACAAGGAGCCGTGTCCCATGGATGATGGGGTTACACCAGCCATCGGCCCCGGCCCACTCCGCATTATCGCTATCAGCAGTGCTTTCTGGGCTGTCATTTTATCAAAAAACGGGTATACTGGCACAAGGAAAAGCGAGTCCCCTTTACTTTCAGACCCTTGGATAAAAATAACAGCCTAGAACAACACACAAATTACCATTTTAGTTTCACATGCTATATATATATATGTATGCGTGTATCACATGTGTGAGAAAGCAAAAAACAATCTGAGTGCTTAAAATAAAATACTGGCAGAAACCTGGGTCTTTTTAAGTGGGTGGCAGGGAGTCAAGTGACACTGCACACTCTCACTGACACTGAGTACTTGGCCCATGGATACAATGCATAGTGTGGGAAAGCCTGGCACATGCAAAGGACTGGACATAGACTTAAATGACAATGGCTGGTCCATTCCTAGCTCTCTCAGATCAGCCAGGCTCCCAGCCATCAGCTCTCTAGACTCTTCTCACTGTGAAAAAATAGTGCTTTGCCTCAGGAAAAAAAAAATCAACTATCTGTTAAGAAACCACTTAAGGAACGCAAGCCCTCTCGGTCTGTTACAAGGAAAAGCCTGGCTAAAATGTCAGGCTCCTCTTCCATGCATTTCTGGTCATTGCTGCCTTTTTACTTGATGTTATCTTACATGCATTTGGTAATCTAAACCAAAAAATTCTTTTGCCAGTGAGGACAAGTTCTTTGACCAGATACCAAAATTAGACTCATTGTAATTACCAGATGACAAAGTAAGACTACCCCATTATATCCATGTGTGGGTATGAATGTATTGTTTAATTTATTTTAAAACAAGCAATTCCATTAGCACTGGAGATACTGCAAAAGGAATTGTTATTTTGGCCCCCAATGCCCTCTTTCCCTCTTTATTCCCAGCTTTTTCTTTTGCCCCCTGTGATCTACATCTCTGGCTAGCTCGGAGCTGTGCCTATGCTGGCTGGCTCCCTCAGCAACCTGAATCTTAAGTACCTTTTCTTTGGTTTAAGTGCTGGTGCCAGCCTCTTTCTCTTGTCTAGCCACTGGATCTGTTTTATTCTTTTCAATGGTAACAATACTTAATATTACTTAATAGTAATCTTTAATATTCTTACTTATAGTAGAAGAATGACAAGTGAATTACATCAAGTTTGTTTCTTTAGAGAACTAGAAAAATGTTTTAAGGTAGTTGGATTGTGCCCAGATTATTTTTCTCTCATGAAAGATCAATGAGATTTTTGAGAGGAGAGTTTAATTCAAAGCACCCAAACATAGTCAGACATCTGTTCTAGTTCATAGTCTTTATTTTTAACTTTAATAAGAACAGGTTTAAAACATTCTGTCCAAAAAGTAGAAAATGCTAAATAAAAACATAAACATTATCTAGTCAAGATAAAAATGTTTAAAAACGTTTTCTTAAAACTACTTCCTCCTCTACAGTACATGAAAATCCATCGAGTTCTTCAGCTGTTGTTCTTCCCACTGCCTTTTCCATCTATATATGTCAATTTTATAACTGAGTTTATTCCAGTTCTGTTGCATTTCACACCGTTAAATTACCACTTTGACACTCTCTTTGAAATAAGTTAAGAAAGAGTATGTTCACTCCCATGTGAGAGGACAGGTTTGATTTTCAAAACATAGGAAAAGGATTGTAAGAACAATTCACAAGCTAATTGCTTAAATCTTTGTGTGCTAAAAGTTCAATTGAAAAACAAAAATCCTAAATTAACCAAATTCTAGTCCAGTAAAACTGAACTGTACAAAGTTCATCCCAGTGTTCTCCCAAACTATCTTAAATAGTTCCCAAAAGCTACAAATGCAGCCAGGTAGTTGTCAACCTTTCACAAACCTTCATCCCAACTACTGAGCTGTTTTTTAGCTGCACATTTGCATCATTTTTTTACCTATTCCTTGGCATCCCCAATCCCTCCGGCGGTTATTGCAAATGTGGCTTCATTTTCAGGCATCTCAGGGCTGGGAGAAAAAGAAACAAGAAATCTGTGGGTTTCTCCATGTAAAATGCAGTTGTGAAATAGTCTCCAAAATGTTGTGGGTGTGAGCAGCCTGGAATACATCAGTGCTTTTATACCTATGTGCAAACTGTAGAACATGATCAGTGTCATCAGGATCAGAAAATGTGAAACTATCGTGCCAGGAAAACCTAGGAATTTAACATGTCCACAATTTTCCTGCCAAGGGACCACCAGTCCTACCAAAGTATTTGATGGTCTTCATTAAGAGCTGAGCATCTAGTAGGATTTATGATGAAAGATTATGTTATTTAATATATGCAATGTGCAAGACAACTTTAATTGTTGTTTAATCTGTTAATTAGTTTGTCCTTCCAGATTTTCTCCCAAGTTTCAATACCTTGAACTTTGTCACCTTCCGTCCTGCAAGGGAAAGGTGGTTTACCTGTCGTAGATCTTTGCAATACGCAGCTCCCCTCTCCCTTTCCTCAAACTGATCCTGGTAGTCGAAGCATGAGCAAGGATGTGGCCCCCAATGGGCTTTTTTGGGTCTGCTTGAAAGCTGAATTAGCAAGAAAATTGTGGTGATTCACTGTGCAAATTCCAGAGGTTAATACTGTGATTATCTGTCAGACTGAGCCCTATTCAACTCAGTAATAAAAAATCAGTAGGGAAAAATATTGAAAACCTGACTTTAGCACACTTGTCTCAAGATAGTATATTCAAGTGTTCAATGCTGGCATCATTTTCCTGTCATTAAATTCAAGAGGCTCAAGAAACACACACCTTATATATCACATATAAGCTTCTCCAAAGGAAAATGTGGTGTTTTTTCAATACTTTTTATAGCTCATTTTCTTTGTTTAAGTCACAGTGAAATCACACCACCATACCAGGCAGCAGTTAAATACAAAAAAGCTCATTCCAAAAACTGAGAGAAACTTCCAGGTGTCATTTACTTATGATTTCTAATACTCAGGGGAAAATGACCAATCTGATCTTTTATTTCAGTGCCTCTTGCTCCTTACAATCCCAGTTCTCATTTCTGTTAAATACATAATACAAAATACAGGAAATTTTTTTAAAAGAGAGAGAAAAAGTATCTTACGTCATAGTTGCTCCTGGGTCAGCAGTCATCTGGTTGGTGACAAACACGGCCACATTATACTCTGCAAGAAAAAACATTGCAAATGAATGTTTGTTTCAAATCCAATTAGAATTCCAAAATATTCTCTTATCCATGGTAAAAAGCAAGGTTTCTGCTGAAGCACTTTAAATTTCAAATGAACGAGAAGAAAATATTCTTTATGACTGATGGCTGCAGTTAATCAGGACACAGCCTAGATTTGCTCCTGTGTGGCTTCAGCAGTAATATGCCAAAAATGAGCACTTTTCTGAATTCCAGTGAACAAGTCTTTCTCAGTTCCCATCTATTCTCTGTTGGCTCCCTGCCCTCAGCTCCCTCTCCTTCCCTTTCTCTGTTTGCCTTTTTTTTTTTTACCTAATGAAAAAAGCATTTATTCATTCTTCATCAACATTTCTGAGACATTCCAAAGAGAAGGAACTCTATTCATCCTGTCAGCATCCCTCAAAGCATTGCAAAGTACTGAGAAAGTGGCAAGAGGCACGGCTTCCTTATTTCTCTACGCCTTCATCCTCTTTTCTCTGTCTTTCTTTTGGATTTAGACTGTTGAAATTTGGGGAAGACAATTACTGAATATTTGTCCAGTTCTACAACCTGTTACCTCATTTACGGCTTGACAGTATTTCTAGAAAAACTCTAAATGTTGGAAAGTCCAGAAGTTTTCTCAGTCTCTCATCTTGAAATAATACATTATCAGTTTGATCTTTTTGGTAACTGACAGAGGTGTAAAGTGAGGAAAGATCCCTGGGCCAGTGCCTGATTGATAATACACTTAAGACTACTAGGTGGTTGTGCTACCAACAGCTACTGGTAGTGACTCCAGCCCATGTTTCCCAAATCTTGCAATGTTTCCTGTACCTTCTGATATTTTTTGGAGCCTTGACAACATCTGAGCTAGTTTCTGTTGTCGTTCAGCCAACTCTCCACGACCACTGAAATCCACACGGAAAAGTGCCATTATGGAGTCAATGATCTGCATGGTAATCATGCTAGATAAGTAAATATAGTGAAAGAAAACAGGAACACTTATTTTGAAAACAGTAAGCATACGGGAAGAAAAAGTCTTGTACCAATAACTTGAAGATACCAGCTTCCTCATGGAACTTGGCTGCTACATAGTCAAGCAATTCCATCTGATGTTCACCTAGTGGGAAGCAGAGTTGCCAAGAGAAATTAGGACCAGAAAGAACAAAAATGAACCAAGCCTGAACTTAAAAATTCCACTTTAAATGTCTGCACTGGTTATATTTTCATTGCCAGCAGTTCTAAATCCTGTGCTCAGTAACAATCTACTTTGCAGGTTCCAGTTTCCTCTCACTCATCTCACAAAATTTCTTTGTGAAAATCTTCACTCTGCATGAAGACAACTTTTTCTTGAGTTAAGAACTGAAAAACAATATATACATTTTAATTTAATGTCGAATTAAATGACACACGGAAAATGTTTTAATCATATTATTCATGTTTATATTGCACTCTAAAAGAAGAAGTCCTATTTGAAAATGTCTTGAAGTTGTAAAGCGGTGTCTTATGACAGAGTGTGTTGAGCTGTTAATAAACTGAGAAGTGTTAATAAACTGAGAACTATTAAAATGGGTACCTGAGAGAAAAAAACCCTAGATATCATGCCAATTGCAATAATGGTCTTACTGGTATATGCACGTGCATACAGTACGTTGTCAAGTACTGCCTCGTGGTCAACATTGAAGCGATCAGCAATGTCACGCAGGCGGTCTGGTCGGCTGGCATTAGTCAGAGTTAAGGATTTCTCCTTATGCATACCATGCTCTGAAAATAATAAAACTCCACTCCAAAACAGGATTGGGGGGGGGGGGGGGGGGGGGGNNNNGGGGGCGGGGAAGACTATTTATTTTAATCCTAGAGAAGACTGACTTTTTGTCTTCAGGCTGTCCCACGTACCCTAAAGATAGTTTAGGGCTCATGATGATAATTGTTTTGTGTTTAGGGTTTGAGGCGGGGGGTTGACATATGGATATCTGTGCTCTAGGAATTTAGCTGTGAGCAAAACCTGTTTATACACAGTCTACTGCAAATGTGAAGTGTTAAAAATAGTGTTTAGTACTTAGTTAAATTTATCTTGAATAGAAAAGCTGCTATAACCTGTAGGAGGCCTACTAGATCTAAAAAAACAACCCAAAAACCCCCAAAACAAACAAACAAACCCAAACCAGTTGCAATAAAATCCAATTCCTAAGTTATTTTTCCAGGTTGGGTTATATCAAATGACAGAAGAAAAACTCACTTCCTTGTGGGCCACTACACACTGTGCTCTCCAGGATTTCTGTGCCAGTCATAATGTTTTATATGTATGAAGCTATCAGGAGCCTTCTGCTTCCTTACAACAAAATAAACTAACTTTCCAGTTCATCACATCTGTAGCTTTTAACAGTCAAAAAGATACAAAGTGTTTTCAGTGTCAATGAAGATAATCTTTCCACCTGTGTAGCCATTTGGTCCTGGGAGCTGAGCTGTCACTACAGAGAATCATAGATTAAAATGAAAAAGCAGGAAAAATGTTTTCTTACTCCATCTATTATTATTATTTAAATAAAATACAACTGTTTATCCATATCACAAAGAACTGTCAGTTTTAATCAATGTGAAAATCAGGAGTATCTTGTCTTACTGCCATCTTGAGAATAAGCTCAAGCTGCTTTTCTCGATTGCAGATCAGATGAGATTTAATTAATGGTGTCAAACCTGTTTTATTCAGTACCATCACTAAATCTGTATATTTTAGGGATATTATTAGTAAGTTCTTACACACAAAGCCTCCTCTTAATCCTTTGCCCAAATTAATTCTTTTGGCTTAGTAGTCACTCTTTCCAGCTGCTACTCATATGATCAAAAATTCTTTTGATATGAATTTTTCCTGATATGCAAATAGTTGCTGATTGTGGGTTTAGTCTCTTTGGAGT
Source organism: Rhabdornis inornatus (assembly GCA_013397075.1). Lineage (NCBI taxonomy): Eukaryota > Metazoa > Chordata > Aves > Passeriformes > Rhabdornithidae > Rhabdornis > Rhabdornis inornatus. The sequence continues at coordinate 105,321 of VWZS01003242.1, read as the reverse complement.
GAATAAGCTAAAATACTCAATCCAGTTGTAATCATTCATGCAAAAGGGTATGACTCTGCTGACCATTACACCATTACCAGAAGAGGCCTTATTTTTCCAAAACATGCCACATTTCACTCTACAATATAGGGGGTTCATTTAAGAGAATTTGTCTACCCAGTGTCTGGTAATTCCAGCAGCATTATTAGTTATAGAAGTTATTGTTTACTACTCTTTACACATTGGAGATATCTCTGGGAAATCAGAGTCCTGCTGTTTTTGGCACTGCTCAAATATGGTGACTGCCAAAGTCTATTTATCCAGTCACTGACAGCCGGTAGTACCCTTTCAGTGCCCTTTCAGAATGTCAGATTCAGCAAAATGTCTTGAAACCAGGACAGTCAAAGAGATGCTGAGAAAAAAATTTTCCCTCTGCCCTTTTCCGAGCAATGCCCCATCTACATGTGACCCATATTTGTGCTCTGCTTTTCCAGATGGTGTGTTTCACTGGTTTATGTAAGACAGCCTATTATCTTCACTCTCCTTATGGCAAAACTTTCATGGATGTGAGCAGTATTAAAGTACCATTATATTAAAGTAACCATTTATATGAGTTCTCTACTCAAACAGAGTTTATGGAGGTAAGAGTCACCAGGTCTGTTTCACTGTATTTGTAGAAATAAAAGATTCTGACTTGTCTCTATGTGTTTAGTTCTGATACAGTTGCAAACAGTGGATTCACTGAGAAGAAACATCACTCTTTTAAGGTATTATGCCTACCACAAAGAGTGTGAGATAGCTGGGTTTTGCCTGTCCGGAACTCTGTTAAATAAAGAAAAGGCAAAAAAAGAGTCAGGATTTCTTTTTCCAAGTTTGACAGATTCAGGAATTACTGCAGTTAGAAACTCTTACTTACAAAATTCACCTCAATCTCTACCTTTTAAAATCATTTAACCTCAATTTCTAAATCGTATTCTGTGCAGGAGAAATGTATTACATGAAAAGAAATATCTGAAATGCTTTAATTTGATCATGCTTGGCTGCTGAAGTAATTTATTCTCTTGTGTGTAGAAGTTAAAACCACATGGCACCTGTGGAAAAGTGATAATGGAGGGGTGGGGAAGAAATGGTTGAGTCCATTAACCAAGCCCAGTGTCATTTCCAGTAAAATGATCAAGGAGAAGCTTACAAGTTTATTAATCTCATTCTACCAAATCACATTAGTCTCCGGTTTATCTTTTCTAAAGGGAAGAGTACTGTGTTTTATGAACTCTTATTGCTGAAGTGGCAAGCACCAACTAATAAGGTGTACTGCAATAGTAGCTTAATTGTAATTCCAAAATCTTACATGAAATGAAATGTACCTTAAGTGCGCATAACTAAAATACCTTTTGTGGCAATTTTGTTACTGGAAAGGAACACACTGCATCAGGGAGAACTTTGGCATGTTAGTAATAGTCTTAAAAATGCTATTTTGTACTGAATCACCATGCCCAGTAACGATTACTCAGCTCAAACTTAGTCTGCAAGCAAATGAAGAGGAAAACTGGGAAAACATTAAGAGAAGTGGATTATTTCTTCTTGCACTAATGAAGATACTCATCTTTGTAGCTACAATGTGGTAAATTTGATACAAGTAATCCAAGTCAAATTAAAATCTAAATTAAGTTGCAATTCTTTGTTTGGTAATACCCATTTAATGTGGTTCTCTTACCTCCAAAGGCCTCGGTGATTGCCATGCTTTCAATCCCACCACCCAGAAGTTTGCTGCAGACAGGGAGAGGATTATGACATAGTTAAACCCAAAAAAACACAAGAGGAAAGTAAAAAACTTTTTTACTACTTTAAGGAAAGTAATTTCTTCCCTAAAGCCCCTCACTTAATGCATTAATTGCAGGGCACTAAATGATCATTGATTCATAAAGAATTAACACTTTCTTTACCTCCCTTTTTGTGTGCAAGGGAAAGAGCTATAGAAATTATTACTGGAAAGAAATGAGAGAAAATAACATTGAAAATAATATTTAAAAATAGCACTCCATAAAAATATCTCAAGGGAGGACTTGAAGACTTGCAATTTTGACCTGAAAACTGCAGGTTATTTTGATAGGTAAAAAAATTATACTTTCAAGATTTCTGGCTGCCCATTATTTATTTACAGTGACTGTACAAAGTCCAGTTTCCCCTCAGAAAAGGAGTTGGTTTTGATGCTTATTGAAGTAGACTTCTTTAAGCCAGCACTAACTCCAAATGCAAGGGGATCTATGTGTCCTAGCTAAGTATTTATTCCCTTATATTTCTGTGTCTCATTAAAGACAATTAAGATGATTATTGGGAACATTTGCATGAAGGAAGGATATAAGAGACAAGCTTACTCAAATTCCTGGCTGCCAGTGGAAATATGAAATACCATCTTCCGTTTTTCACTGTACTCAAAGGCAGTGAGGAAGCCTGGTTCCTAGGGAAGAGCAAAGAAAATGCAACAGGTTTATTTCAACTTTAAGTTGAAGTTAAAAGTGCAATATCCCACATGAATATCTTCTTTTCCCCCAGCCTCATTCCCATGGGTTGGTTATAAAAAGTGCCTCAGCATTTGTCTGGTTGTTGTGGAGTATAAAGTATTATGCCTTAGGGTAACAGGCAGAATAATCTTCAAAATTATTTTGATGATGCAGTGGGAAATCTGCTAAGAGAAATGTTGCACAGCATTTTGGAGAGGCATAAGCTCAAACTTTCAGGAAAGTGACTGGCTTACAACGAGCTTGTTTGCAGCTTCTTTAATCTTGTCCACTTTGGCCTCTGAGAGCCCCTTCACATTGCACAGTGCCCGTTTTGTGGTCATCTGGATTCCTTTGATTGTGCAAATCCCAACTGCCTTCAGCTTTTTTATATCTGCTACATTCTGCAAAGAAATTTCCCTTCTGTGAGTACTCAGGACAATTAACAACTAGAAGGTGAAGTAAACCTTTGCAAAATATTTTAAGCTTACATTCACATGCATGTGTTTTTACCAAGAAAGAAACAGATTTACAGTAAACTCTTCATTGTGTAGTTTGTGACACCAACAAAACAAAATTTTGAGTAACATTGAAGTGAGGGATCATGGTACAGAAAGCAGCTCCTGGTGGTTTTGAGAGAAAGGTGTCTGGATGTTTTACTTCTCCCCTTTCAGTGTCAGTTTTCCTAGATCAAAGATGATAGTAAAGAAACAGTACAGAATTATTTCAGATAGTGTGGACCTAGGACACCCTGTAACACTCAGTCTGTCCTTGGTCCCTTAGCACAGATAATCTGTAAATCAGATAATCTGGTGGTGGATAGCTGATAGCTCATTCTCAAGGATCATTGGAACCTGAGTCTAACTGCTGTGCTGTTTCTGCATGTCCAGTTTAAAACCCATGTATCCTGCAGATCTGGCTGTCACTTTGAGCTCGAGTGAGCTACTAGTTTTTCATAAATTGGGAACAGCATAACGTCAGACAGCACCCTACTGACATATTTTGCCTTCCCTCACCTCATTTTATGATTCTTACATCACTGGAAATGTAAAAGCAAGAACAGATTACTCACAAGAAAACATGCTATGTGAAAGGTGTGGGACAATTAATCAATTTACCATTTCTGGCCAAGATTTTTCTTTGAAGAAAGCTATGAACTGCACATATCATCTGTTCATCTAGAGCATGTGGGTACATAGAGCATAAGAAGGGAGGGGAGTTCTGTGAGAAATTAGTCATGTTTATTTGGAATCTTATTTCTCATCCTGTGATATGTGTGTGACACTCAGCAGAGGCTGAGGGGTAACAGCACCTTAAATCCTACCAAACACTTTTGATCACCGAACCACAGTCTCAGTTGTTCTAATCTGATTCTATTTCTGGGCACACTGGCAGATTCAGTAAATATTTTTCTCTCTATTCCTCAGAAAAAAATTCTAAACCCACAAAAAATTATTTCTTCAGGTAAATGAATTTAACAGATATGGGTCATCATATGTTTGCACAAAGCTTTTAGCTGGCACAGCTGAGAAAAAGATCTTCCTCTGAGGTGTGGGAATAACCACCTGGAAGAAAGAAAAAATTAATGGAAAGGAGCAGAAAACCTTTGCAACCCCAGAAGAACAGCCTAAGTCTTGGTTTTTAAAGTCTTTCACACGTTTGTATCATTCTGTGAATGCCATGCCTTGTTTCATACTGACAGCTCCCTCCCAGCTCAGGTCACCCCCTTTGATCAACTTGCTAAATTTTTAAAGCAATAATTTGTTTATTTTTCCTATGTTGCTCTATAGTTTGAGCTCCCAACCATGTGATCCTTCTTCAGAACTATCTTTAAAACTGCCAATGAACTGCCAGTAAAAAAAATTGCCAACAATTGCACTGCTGGCATGGTCAGCCCAGTAACTACAGCGTTGACTAATGATGAGACATTGTGACATGTCCTCCCATCTTTATCTGTCTGTAGCCACTTTTATTAAATCTCACATTACTTAAGGCAAACTCAACTTTTTATTCTGCTTCTGTAACTCTGAATATAAAAGGATTCCAATCTATGAGCCAGCCTCCCAGATAAACATATAATAATTGTAATTCAAATAAATGGGTGATGTTTATGTGATGATGGTAACAATGACAGGAATTCACATTTGATGAAGAAAACGAACCACTTATTTCTCTAGATACTAATATTTTCCTCACTCCTACTCTACCCCCTGCACCAGCATGCTGAAAATATATAGTAACAATTGTCACAGTCTAATTTCACAGGCACCAAAAATGCAGGAGTAATTACAAAGATTGGCAGGAACAGGAAATAATCTATCACACAGTTTTCAAATAAATTAGCAAGCAGTTGGTTTTTCAAGAGTGCTAGGTGCTAAATACTTTGAGTATCTTGACACTTTATTTAGGAATCTGATGTGAATGAGATTTTCTAAAAATCTGTCTTATCACCAAAGGCAAAATTTGTCTCCACTGACTGAGTTAGAACTTATTGCAAGGAGGAACTTCAGTTATTTGCATCAATGTGCTTACAATTTTGGAAACAACCTTACAGTAGCTTTTGAGGGATAATTCTGTGTGATTGCTAATACTTACAATTCCATGCTTCTGCAGCAGGTCAATATCCTGAAAAAAGGATTCCTAAACAAAATAGCAGAAAAAAAATAGATGTTTCTTTTTCTGGTTATTACATCTATCTCCCTACGTGACTGTTTCAGATTTGTAAATACCTATTGATTTTTCATAAATAATACATAACTTGCTGGACAACTGAAATAAGCAAAGCCATAGTGAGCTAAGTATAGTGTAGTGAGGCCTACACATTTCCTATCATGTTCTCCGTAAAGTCTATCTTCACAGGCAATTAATCCTCTGCTGTGCTAATAAAACTTGTGTTATCATCATCATCACAATCTGCAGCTTTTCTGCCATAGTTTCTCACTCTTTTCATGCTGATGATCATTCCTTGGAAGCAGAAAATTAACTGAGAGTCTCCTTGCATTTAATATAGAAGTGTAAAATACGATGAAATAATGATAATCCCATTAAAAACTGTGCACAGCTTTTGAAAGGTTAATGAAGATTACTTGAAGAGCCAGGTTGTACAGGGATTAGGGGAATGAGATTTTCTTGGCAGTGGACTGGAACAAAATTTTAAATGCATTGAACTCCCTGATGGTTTTTGGGGACCTCCTGTCCCTCCATGGGTTTCATAACACTATCAAAATACCTTCAAACGTTTGCTGCACAGTTTTCAATCAATCACAAATTTACCTCATCATCTTGGTATCCTGGTTCTTCTTGGACTACTTGATCCTCCATGGCCTTCATCATGAAAGAGCACGCAATAAAGTATTGATCACTAGTGGGAAATGCAAACAAAGTCATGGGGAGGCAATAAATGAGTAAATGTCTGTAAAAGGACTTCTAAGTGTCCAAAGACTACAGAAATGTGTCAGTATGACACATATGGATTTAAATTTGGATTCTGCTTCCAACTCTTCGTTATCTGACCTACCAGGCCAAAAGGAGAAAATCTATGGCTTTACACTCAGATGAACCAGTTTGGCTAGAAAGGGCTTCACAGGTTTTAGGAAAAGAGATCTCATTCCCTTGTGAGAATCTTGGGTCAGAGATGAATCTTGGGGTGGGAACATTTAAAATGAATAATCAATAGTGCAATTTATTCTGGTAAGAATGCTAAAGGCAGTCTGTGTTTTTATAACAAAAGTCAGCATAGCTGCAGACAGAATGGGTAATGGAAAGGCAATGCAACAGCTCAGCGTCTCTATCTTTATGTGACAGAAAACCCACAAAACAGTGCTGAGAAAGCTACAACTCCTTAGTGGTGTATCTTGAGAGCAGATTATTAAAGCTGTATTTGTTTTGAAGTTCTTGCTGAGGTTCAAAATGACCAATAAATGCTGAAGACGTGCAGGTAATGGCTGTAAGGAGTATGCTTGCATGGAGAGAACAAAAGAACGGTAATAAAAATCTGGAACTCTTATTATGCAAACCCATATACAGAGAGCTCATTTCATGTTTTTTCATGGTTAACTTGCCATGCCTGTACTCCACCACTGCTTCACTGCCCTCTCTATGTGACTTCCTATAAGCACGGTCTAGAACTGAAATAGGCACTTAGTGATAGCACGGTTAAATAAGCAAAGTGTGACATCCTTAAATGTTATGAATGCAAGAATAGTGAATACAAAGTATTAGAAATACTTTGAAATAGAAATTAGAAATATGATCTTATAATCAAACTACTCTATCATTTTTGTGGTTTTGTAAATGGGTTAAACTGCTTCTGTTTAAATTGTGAGCTTACCTTTGGTGTTCTAGTTATGGATCATCAAAAGTTTTGTAGACGACTACATGAAAATGTGTGCATGTATTTACTTGCTCATTTGCTAACAAAATCCACAAACTGTAAGATGGGCTATGTCTAACAGAGGTTGGGACAGTTTAGGCTAAATATCTGCAAAAAGCCTTTTTTTCAGCTTCTAAACGGATACTAATTTGCTTGCAAGAATCTTGTGTATATAGAGGCTGGGAAAGAAAGGAACAGAATATCAGGATTTCAAAATTATCTTATTCTGTTAGTGTTTATTGGAAATATTCTTATAAAATCAGTTGTTTCTGGTAGTGTCATGATATATTTATTTCTGTTGCAGAACCCTGACAATTATGGAGTGACAAATCACGCCTTCACATAATTACAGCAAAACATTAATTAAAAAATACTTTGGGAGATTTGAAAAATCCCCTAGCTTCAAATACCGCAGGAAAAAAAACAAGTAATGCAAGAGGCATTAAAACTATATTACAATCTCCTTCTTCATTAAAACCGTCCTCACAAAATGCACATGATCCCGCACTGCTGAGCAGGTTATGGGATTGCTCTACTCCCCATCCTTAGGCAGTTGGCATCTCACAGCAGAAAAACGAGGCAGACCCAGACCTGTGCCTTCCTACAGGCTATAAGGGAAAATGGAGAAATTATACCTCACCCTATTAAAAGCTTTAGGTACGAAAAAAATCCTCCTGCTCAGTGGAGCGTTGAGCTGCTGCTGGTGTGTTGGCACACCTGAAGGACTCCAGCCACCACTGCCTGCAGTGAAGCAGATAAAAGGGTGAAAGTCTGAGACAACAGAGCAAATCCATTAAAAACCACCACCAACCTTTGCCATCTCAAGTACCCAAGTGTAGGTGAGCAAGCCCTCGATACCGCGGTGTCCTTCCAGCCCGAGGGTGTGACAAGGACCCGATCCCTGCAATTCCCCCTGGGCTTGGGCTGGAGAAAATGGCAGCAGAGCTCAGCGCCCTGGGCCGGGGCAGGGCGCGATCCGACCTGCCCCAAAGGGCTCCACGGCGGGACCTCCCATCTGTTAACTCAGAGGAAAATAACTGATCAATCGCCATCAACACACGGATTTATTCGGCTTGTCTTTCTCAGCTGCCTCCTCATGAGATGCACATTTCTGTCCCCAAAGGGCGAGGAACCGCTGAACCTCACTCCCCCCGCGGAGCACCGTAATTCCCCAGCAAAATTAGCGTAGTAATTAATCTCCAGCTCATGCCCGGGCAGCTCCGGGGAAGAGGGTGGGTTCAGTACCCGGGGCGAAGGCTCCCAGCTCGCCGCCGCCACCCGCCTTGCTCCTCCTGAGGGCACGGCCCCGCCGCCTTCCCGCCGGGGCGCGGGGCGGGGCTGTGAGGGCGCCATGAGGGCTCTCGGCGGAGCGGGCCCTGCGCCTTCCCTCGCCCGCGCCGAAAGGCGCCTCAATCCCTGTCCTCAGTCACTCCGTCGCCCGTGGTTTATTGGCTGCTGTACTCGCCGTCTCCCACGAATATCGCACTGCCCTTGCTCTACAGCTGGAAAAGGCAGCCTTACTTAAAGCCGAGTTGGTTTGGAAGGCATTCAGTTCAACGCGGCTCTGCCTTTTGTTTTTCCAGGGTGCCACTCACGCATCTTCCTCAACAAGGCACACACGGCGTTTTTGGATTGGATAGCCAAAACCTGTCAGAGAGCTGGAAGACAAGTGACTTGCCTGGAGTCACAGGACAAGAAAATGAGGCTGAGTCATACACATGAGTTAATCTGCCATTTTAAAAGTATGGAAAAGGTGCTTTTTAGGATATGAACACTTCTATGAGACATCTGCAGTCTTCTCGGAGACGGTATTCAGAAAGCAATCACCCATTTTAGCTCGCCTCTGGTAGCACAGTTGGTATGGGACTGCATGTCAAGGAGACATCACATCTCCTGCGAGCAGGAGTTCCTGGCTGCTCCTTGTGTGGGCTTGGAATGGCAGAAGGGATTGGAGCAGGATCTCAGCCTGTTTCAAGGGGCTTGTGAGAGCTTCCCCACCCTCTGCCCGTGGGAGGTTAAGGGCACCTTTTCCAAGCCATTTCTTAGCCAAGTCAGGAAACCAAGCAACAAAACCCACGGCCCTGCCACCGTCAGCACACCACAGGAGTGCTCGCAGGGTCCCCATTCCAAACATTAAGCAATTTCTATAAGTACCAAATGTCCAATCCTGGGAGCCCAAGGCTTTGTCTGTACAGAGGAAGTGGTTGGCATAGCTTTTGAAAACCGCATTATTCCGCAAGAGCTATTCCAGAAGAGCACTTAGGCAGACAGCCCTTCAAAGGCGAATTCCTTCACAAAGTATGCTTTTATTCCAGAACAGAATGCACATGCAGACCGTGATCCTTCTGGTGCTGCTGAGCAGATAATACCTCACTCTGTAAACAACCTTCCCTTCATTATCCTTTTACTTTGTAAAATGGTTCTCAGAAAAGTCAATGAATGCACAGAATCTTAAGACCATTTACACTCCAAAGAGCTGCTTTGGGTGATGAATTACATTCTACAACTTCAAAACGTTGTGTGATCATTAATTGCTCATTCGGCTTCTAGCTGGTGTTGTACAATAACCCCACAGAGTTAACAATGTCCTGTTAGACATTGGCCCAAGTGAGCAGAGGCATCCCTCAGTCTTCTTCCATTTTACAGGTTCTGCTGCTGAGCAGTGCATCTCCATCCCAGAGGGATGCACTGGAATGAGACACACCACTGTGATACACATTCCCTCTCACTTGAGATCTTGTACCTGTTTTTGGACAAGGACCAAGTCAAACTATTACCATAAAATATTAAGTATCCAGGTGATTTTTTTTTCATCCTCACAAACTTCATCCATGGCTGCAGGAGGGAAATCATGAGGGGTTTTGTTGTTGTTGGGGTTTTGTTTTCTGTCGCTGATCAGAGCTAAGATGAACTGCAAAAGCTCTGTGCATACAATGGGTCTCAGGGTAGGACTGGCAAAATATCAGATCAGCCAAGCTTTGTAATTCAGACTGAAGTAACAGGAGAGCTCTATTGTTAAAATAGAATTACTCTAAGGAATAAATATGGTACTGGGAGACTGAGTTATGTCTCCATCACAGTCTTGAGATCCTTAGGCTAAGCCTAGACAAAAGTACTCAATACTACAGTATTGGGAGGAATCCTGCATAAAAAAGACACGGATTTTGCTACCTCTAATTTATTTTGAGTTAATATATGTTATAGGATTAGATATCTCCCTGCTGTGTCTATCAAGATGTCCTGTCCAGACCATGGTTCAGCATTGCAGCTATGGAGGAAGTGATGAATTAGAGGGCTGTGCCCATTGATATTAAAGAGATGTCAGGTCAAGTCAGGAACACAACAGATTGTATGTGACTGGAAAAGAAGATAACAGTAATATCAAAACACCAACTAGAGAATTCAGGGATGGGTATTTTCTAAATGAGAAATAAATAATCTGTGTGTCAACTATACAAACATAGTAAGTGATAGCAGTCCAAGCACCACAAGATTCACTATTTTTATAGGTGGTTGTGACATTAGAAATTATTTATATGTATAATTAAGAATTACATGATAAAAAAAAAATTAAAAAAAAAACTGGAAAAAAAAAGGCCACTTTCAAACTTTGCAAAACCTAAACCAAGTTAGAGGATTTACGGAGACATGCATCGGTATAACACATGTGATCTATAAACAAGACAAAGGAGGTAAGAAAAACTGTCCATTTTGAGAATGCACAAGGAATTTTTTATTTAAGATAAAAAAACAAACTAGTAATGGAGAACAATAGGACTGAAAGAGATATCGAGAGATTATCTCAAAGCAGAGTCAGATGTTCATTTGGCTGGGGAGGCTGTGGACTTTCTTTTATCTTTTGAGAAAGAGCTAGACAATTTCAGTTCTTGCCTATCCTTGCCATCACCCTTGTTGTCTACCCTTCACTATGCCATGCAATTTTATCTGTGAAAAATATTCAATATTTGAGCTAACTTCTACTTTTAAAAGTTCAGGTAACTGAGACTCTAATTCTTGCATGCTTTTTTCTACCCCAAAAGAGAAGAAAAATGCCAGCATAGGCAGTTCTGAAAAAATGCTCAAACATGATGGATTATGTGATAGTATGTGCAGTTTTCTGTTACCTGCTCATGGCCTTTGGGGCTGAAACACGCAGCCCTGGAATAGAGTATTGCCACTCCCAGTAATTTGCCATAAGCTTTGTACTGAATGTGCAAGGCCTCAGCACTGAGATTTGTCAAGTTTGCTTTGTTTGAACTTCTCTCGATCCTTCTGTATCTTTTCTTTGGTTATCTGTGACAGCAGTTTCTATAATTAACCAGGTCTATGGCTAATTTGTTTTACTTCTGTTTATCTGTGTGTGGTACAACCATCATCTTATATAAATAAAGTAGCAAACAGTTTTTCTGTGTAGAAAAAGAGACTTATGACTAGCACAACGATGCAGTGCAGGGAAATGCAGGCATAGAGCAATAGCAGAAACCTCGAGAAGTGAAGGCACGAGATTTGCTGAGGAATACAGGGATATGAAGGTAACAGACAAGGCATGGGCTTGGCACAGCTGGCCTGTTTGCTGTGAACAACTCACCAGTGACCTGTCAAAGAAAAGCTGACCTGGAACTGGATTTAGGGGTAACAAAGGGAAAAAAAAAACCAAACCATTCAAAATAGGTAATACATACATAAAATCTGATGTAGTGTGGTGCTGCTGGGTGTAGGTGCAGCAATGTTGGGGCCCTGCCAGGATGACCTTGCCATGCCTTTTCTAGCCCCAGTGCTCCTGGAGCTGTAGGCTCTTTGACTCTCTCAACCCTAAACCTAACCTCAACCCTTTGAGCACATTTCTAATCTATGCTAATAGATATTATTAAAAATACATCTTTTAAACGCAGCTTTTTCATTTATAACATTTATTTCTGCTTGAGCAACTGATGCTGCAACCTTTTACAGTTTATCAGTCTCTACACAAAAAAAAAGGATATCTATTTTAATCACTATTGGAAAAAACCAAAATGCAGTTGGTAAAATATATTACTCTGAATCATGAAATGTATGCTTTGGGAAGTGCATGTCTTTTTTTAAACTGTGAGAGCTTTCTAAACAGCTGTTGCAAATTCCAAAATAACTGCTCTTGACTAACTCCACATACATAGATTTTTGTTGTGGAATAAGTGCACCTTGTTCTACTTCAGCTTAATATTAACTTTATGATAAACAGAAGTAACAGACTAATTATGAAATATGACTGCCCACATATGTAGCTAAGTGGGAGTAGTAATTGCAATATATCTTTGTTCATTTGAATTACCTCAAAGATCAGATAAAAGTAGGATGAAGAAAGCAATAATAAAATTTATTAGATATATAGCTGTTATCAGTCCCCAGATTTGGTGACAACGCTCTGACAAGCTTGCATTTGAATCAAAGCTCAGTCACAGCACTGGTTAAAGTCCATGAGTGAATATCTTCATTTCAGTAAGTAAACCAGAAGAATTGACTGAACAATCCTCTGCTCACAGATTAAATGGGAAGCCATTCCCCAAGGGAATGAATTGCATCACATGGCCAGTCCCTGGCACCAGGGGCCTGATCAGAGTACAGAGCATGGCCAGGCTCCTACACTGCCCTAACTAATGCTCCATGTTCCAGCTCTCAGAGTGAGCCTGAGCTTAGCTTTAACCCAGCAAGGCATTATGATTTGCTTTCCTCGTATTTGTATTCTCTCTGGTGCTTATCTGAACAGTAAAAAAAGGAAAGATGGAATCAGGCAGCTGGGAGATGAGGGAGAAAGATGGGGAAAGACTGCCTCAGCACGGTGTTGTATCAGTTTTGCTATTTGGGGGACTGTCACCATTCCTTTAGACAGAGGGACTTCTCTGGTACTGAATGTAAATACAGGGGGTAGAATTGGTCTGGCAGCAGCTGAACACATTGGTGCATTATAAAAAATGAGAGAGAAACAGCAAGGATTTGTTGCAGGAAGCTGAGTCAGAAAACTTGATATAACTGCAATAACTCATGAGAAAGGAAGTTAAAACAAGAAAATGTTTCAGTGCTGCAGAACACAGGACTCTGTGTGTATTCTTCACAAAGGCATTCTGACTCCTAATGCAAACAAAGTTGGAAGTACTGCAAATACTGTCTTAACTGTTATGGCCAGAAGAGTCAATGCTTCTTTAACTTATTCACACACTAGCACTAAAAATCAGTCTGAAAAAGACATGAAGCAAAGCAGCTTTACGCACCAAACATAGGACAGCAGAGTTTTCAGTGTTACAGCTGAAAAAAGCATAATTCATTGAATGTCTTTTTCTCCCCTTTAATGCATTCCAGCTCAAAGAAGCTGAGTGCTTCTGTTGTCAAGTAGGGTGAATAATGATTTTGAGTACGCTGCTCTGTTTTGTACTCAGGACATTTTCATTAGCATGATTCAGAAAGAAGAATGTATTTAAAGTGCAGCTGATAGAAAATTTTTAATTTCTAGGTCATGGCAGATTTCACTGGTCACATAAAAAAATGATGTATTACAGAAACAACTTATTAAAATTTGCATTTGGAAGAAATTCAGCTCTGGTATTTGAGACATTTCTTCATTGTAAAAAACCTACCAAATTTTGAAGAGCCTCTGCTTGAAAAACTAATAAATTTAACAATCTTTCCACATTCCTTATCAGTTTGGAAAAGCTCAGGTTTTCTAGCTTAGAACTGAACATCCTCTTCCTTTGGCCAGTTTTCTACTCTTGGCTTTGCCTGCTGCTTCCAATTGAGTTTGTATGTAAACCACAGATAAAAACCCCAGTCTTGCTCCATTTATGTTCCATATGTTTGCCAGGCTATTGGCCACAAGAGATCATAAGCAGTTTGTTTTTCAAACTGCAAAACTTGGATAGGCATTGAGTGCATCGTCATACAGATATTTTTACATTAGAATAAAATTTAAAGGTCTCAGGAATTGTAATTGGCTTTAAAATACTGTTTCCTTGATTTTGCTACAATAGAGTCTTGATTTTCTGTTATGGTCCAGCTAATAATTTTCTTCAATCTCAAACCTTCAGAGATTCATTAGCCTGATTCTTTTTTTTTAATTCATTGTTCTCTTTTCCTTGGATTACCATGGTTTCTTTACCAGCCTTACTGGAAGTGAGTTCTTTATGAAACACTTCTCTGCCTATATCTGAAAAAAAAAGCTGTTAATCCTTCCTTCTCATGTTTTTTGCTGAACTGGTGGTTATAAATGACATATCTGTTTCTGAAACTCTGTGCAGGTGCACAACTCCTACTCAATAACAACTCCCACTGGGGTTCAATATACCCCAGTTCTTTCTACTGCAGTCTTTCTTCCTATTTTGTCTGTCCTCCACTATTTTTCTTCCACTGGATTATTAAGGCAGCACTTCCTGTTTTAACAGTCAGGCAATCCAAGACAGAGGAATAGGTCAGAGTTTTGGAGACCAGAGTTCACACATGACCTCTGTTCTTAGCGCAATGAGCATCAAATAAGAAGGAAGTCATAAGACACTCAATATTTGATTTCAAAATTGTATTCAGTATTGAACTGCAGCCACGAGATGTTCCTAATTGACCAGCCACAGTTCCCCAGCCTCAGCTATCACATGCTGCTGATGCAGCAAAAGCAAACTGGAGATACGAAGCTGAAGAGAACAACAACGATCTTTCATCCCAGGCATTTGCTAGAAATGACTGAGTGGTCTTGAAGAACATTTTCTAATGTAAAAGCATCTGCAGATCAGCTCAGGATTCTGAATTGTCTGGGTGAAGGACATTCCTGGGTATCGCTTCCCAGGAGGAGGAATTCAAGTATATTTGAAAGGATAGAGGACCTGCTTCCAAAGCAAGGAGTAATGTCCTCTCACACATTCTTCTCACGAAGACAAAAGGGTTTAAGTGGTGATGGGTAGGGACCTTACTGGCTTACAGGCAGAATCTGTGAGAAAAACTGACAAAAAAACAACACTAAAATGTGCAAAGCAATCCCACTTGCACACTGCCTTTACATGAGCAACTGCCCTTAAGAATATTTTTTTTTTTGTATTACGGGGTATATATGGGTGCCAACAAATCAGCTATGTCAGCAGGAGAGAGAAAAATTAACTCAATCTGTGACATCATGTCCTATCCTTCTCCAAACACTGCATCACCTCCCTAGGATGAGGTGCTATTTTTAGTCTTCTAGTTTCAAACATATGTTGAGACTGCTTCCAAATGCTTTCCTTCTTATGCTTTTCAAGCTTTGCGTCTTGGGTGTGGAGGTCTGAAATACTAAATATTAGCACTCTGGATTCCCTGCGCTTAGCACATGTCAGTGAATCCAAAACCTAAGGAAGCTATTTGCACTAGTTAGGCACTCAAAGGAACACGCACACACATATACACACACACACGAGCAGCTTTGATGGGTTCCAGCTCTCTGGGATTGACAAACATATACACATCTGTGTATAACACTCTCCTGATTCACGTATGGGGAACACGTATCGTAGCATAGTAAAGGCCTTCACAACAACAAGCCTGAAAATTCCTAGCAAAACATAGTGTTGAACCTTTTCTTCGCTGTTATATACCTGGAAAAGTCACTGGCTTGTATTTTACTTGTTTGGACTTAGAAGATTTGCTTATTTGATGAGGATGGTACTTGATAGAAGCTTGTCCATGTCTCAGTTCCTTCAAGAGAAATGAAGGGCAGAAAAAATTTCTGTAATTTACCAAGTTGTTAGAATTAATGCCTTCATTCTCATGCATTCCCTTTAAAAAGTCTGGCCTGTCCCCAAGTGAAACACAGCTATCTCTAGGGCAAAATACAGCAGCACTAGTGCTAGCAGCACCACGCTGCAGTCATGGGAAAAGGAATAAAGGCATCCTCTCCTGTTGAAATGGAAGGAGAAATTTCAGGGTCATAGAAGGCAATTGCAGTCTTGCAAAATACCTATGACACCAGGAAATGTCCTTATCTAGTTAAAAGCGACTGATGGAATTATTCCATAAAGCTCACAGCCAAGTCAGCTGTCTCCAACAGAAATGAGTTTGGGATGTTTCTTTCTTTGAGATTTATTGACTCCATAAACTGCTTTCACAAAATTAACAAATCACAACGCACTTGTGTGTTTCAGTCTGCCAGCCTGGATAGAAAATGACACTAGCATCACATGATTACTGTATTTTTCTAATATAGTTTTATAAGCAAGCTAATTTCTCCCAAATTCCGCTCCTTGCATAATTCCTTAGTGAAATATATTTCCTCCTTGCCAGTCCACAGTGACAAAGCAGCACCAGTTAAAGGGCTTTTTCTAACACGCTGTAATGACAATGCCCTGCCTGTGGCAGGAGGAATGTGGCTGGCAGCATGGCAGTATCACCGGGATGATACTTAAACATAAGCAAAGACAGGGATTCCAAAAAATAAAAAGTGACCTGGATTCCATCAGCATTGCTCTAATGGTGACTATTGAAAGAAGAAAATAAACCAAACTTAATTCAGCTCAGTCAAGAGAAGCCAAAGATTTTGCTTCCACTTGTTGACACACATGTGGCGGCACAAATTTTCATTACACAAATATGTAGAAATCAGCAAGTTGAAAACTGAGTAAATTGTGTGTTATGCTGAGAGAAGCATTGGCAGCATGAGTAAATATAAAAGAAAATGTTTACTATACCTGATTTCAGATTTTAAGGAGAATAGCTTGCTCTCCTGCCAGCTTGCTTTCAAGGGCTCTGCATTTTAACAGAGCAGAGAGACTTGTGACTGATCATCTATTCCTTCTCACCCTACCTCCCCTCCCTGCTTCAATGTACAATACAGGAAAATTCACAAAGTGTATAACAATATAGCCATTGTTCTTAACTTCAATATAAGAGCAATATAATTCAGTTTAGTTCTGAAGCATTTATAATGAAATAAATGTTTGACTCTATCAACACCAGCTTGGAATATCCTCACAGGCTTCTGTATCTGGTTTAGTGTTCCCAGCCTCTGATTCAATGCAGCCTGTGTGCATTTACCACTACCGTTCCTTCCATTGTTCATACTTCCTTCCATGCTGCTTTGCCCAAATATCCTTCCTTTTCTTTTTTTCCTTCTCCCTTACTCTCTTTGCTCCCTGTGCTTAAAACTTTTCCCTTTTTTGTGTGACAAATAAGCATTTTTCCTTTTTCCTAAAACACTAACAAAACACATGTTCAAAATTCCCATGATTTTCTGTTAGACATTTCAAAGTAATTTGCTACTCTATACACAGCTACAGTGGTCATGCTGTTGCATTATATTCCATCATCCAGATTATTCAGGTCTCAAGATATCAAACCAGGAATTAAATCAGGGGCTTATAATTAAACAGTAAAATTTTAGTGGCGGGCACCTGCAGTTCCCATTGACTGCAAAATAAATGCTTATTATAGAGCATTTTGGAAAGTGTCACTACTTGCCTAGGTGACTAAATATCAAATTAGGACATTTGTTTTGGATACTGCAATTCCCATCTTTTACTGGCAGATTATCCTTTTTTGCAGCCCACTGCACGTTGGCTCACCTGTCCCAATTTTGCTTACAAGCTTTCCCGTGTTCTACACCAGGCTTGACATCCTGACATGATCCCTGGCAACAAGTTATCACTACCAGTTGTTTAATCTTGGAACTGAAGTAGCACATTACTTCAACTATAAATGAATGAGTGAATTGTGAGAACAGCCTGTCTGCTGACCCATGAAAACAATTTCCCTTTCTTTCAGAGTGACAAGATTTAAATCTTCAGAGACTTGGATTTTCATTTGCTTTTATTTCCAAAATGAATCAAATTACACAGATGTGTGAGCTGGGAACCAGTTTCTAAA
The DNA here is from genome assembly GCA_013397075.1 of Rhabdornis inornatus. Lineage (NCBI taxonomy): Eukaryota > Metazoa > Chordata > Aves > Passeriformes > Rhabdornithidae > Rhabdornis > Rhabdornis inornatus. Next base: position 87,627 of record VWZS01003242.1, on the reverse strand, counting down.
TATGACATGCCTTCCCTCCCATTAAAAATATAAGATTCTTTACAATATTTAAGCACTTGGTGCGTAAGTCAAAGTTGAGTATAATTTTCCCTGTACCACATTCTTCCCTTACCTCTTTTCTCAAGGAAATCTTGGATTTTGGCTCTTGGATCTTGGCTAGCGAATACAATATAGGCAGTGAGTGTTGTGTGGGGAATGATGACCTGCAATAAATAAGAGGCCCTGAACAGCAGAGGAAGTGTAAAAGGTGCTTGTGGGCATGTGTTTAAAATTAGGGTGATAGAACATTTGCTGAGGACTTCAAGAAAGTCTTTCTGAATGGTTACAGAACAACTCCTGTTTCATGTCATCTGACAAAACTGATCAAAAAAAACCCCAAAAAAATCCAACAAAACCCAAACCGACAAGCTTTTAAGTTATAGTAACAAGTTGAAGAGTGTTGAGGAGCACATTCAGTGCAGGTAGCTCAGTGTGCAGCTGCAGTGTCAGCCGCAGGTTGGGCTCTGGGTAGTGAGAGCCCCAGCAAGAGGCCAGGAACTGGTACTGACCCTTTGCACAACAGAGGGCACAAGACCTGTGACACAGCCAGGTGACCGGACAATGAGACACAGCAGGAGCTGAGGACTCAGCAGGAGTCATTCACAGACTGGGGGGGGGGGGGGGGGTGGGGCGTGGATAAAATCCCAGGGCTTTCTTTGGAGTCCCTTCTTGGAGGACCCAGCTCGAGCTGCTATTTTTTTGTTGCACCATGGTTAAATGATTTTAAGGATCCAGATGTCTGAGACTCTGCTAAGGGATATCCCGGCTCGAGCCAGTAGGGGAAACCTGGCCTGACTGTGGGAGTGTGGGGGGTGTAGGGAGTCAAGTGAGGCTGGGTCACTGGAGCTGCCCACTGAGAAAGGGCTTCAGTCACAGTGTGACTGACAGAGTGGCTTCTGGATGGTCAGATGAGGAAAGTTTCCTTAAGAGCAATGAATACTTCTAATGAAAGCCTGAGCTTCTGTGACACATCCACCTGCTGGCCGCACATATTTGTGAATATATTTTTATCCTGCACTCCTACCAGTCTTACCAGTCTTCTCTGAACTGCTTGTCACCTTGAAGGAATCTGGGGAAGGAAAGCAGAATGTAAAACACAGTTCTTAAGTTTAGAATCCAAGACTTAGTTTATGTTTTATTTTCAGTTTATGCAGAGGAAGCACCCTCCATAATGGCTTATTTTGCTTGGGTATTTAATGCAATTCAAAATTTATACTTTCAGGGTTCACTTTCCCTTTTGAACCAATGAGCTTTAGTGCTGCTGAATACACTTGACACTGTGCAGCTACTTGTAATACAGCTGTTGACCTACCAAGATCACCTTCTTCCTGGTCCTAATATGCCTCATATTTGCATCCCTTGCTACCCCAGGGAACAACACAGAATTAGGACAGGAAACCAAAACCAACCAAATCTCCCATCTATTGCTGTAAATACTACTGTCTTTTACAGGTCTCATAGTAATGGGTTCTAAATTGGCATCCTGGAGTAGTGCAGACCTTTGGTGAGCTGTCATCTGCATTCCTCAAAAGCCTGAAAAGCAATGTCATCTGCATGTGAGCTGGCAGCAGATACCCAAAAGGACTTTCTGGACCACACAGTCCATTGTCATGTTGTTGCAGACTCCACATCATCTGAAGACCACGCTACTTCCAATTTTTGCATTTGATAAGAGGCCATCCACAGGTATACCTTTCTAACACAAAGAATTAGTGCAGAGTAAGACCTATAGATAAGGCATCTGGGAGGAAAAAACACCACCCAGGTTGGATACAAAATTCTTATTTTGATTAGCAGGGTCTAGGGAGAATATTTACCTCAATGTTCTTATTACTCTCCCTTTGGTGACAGCCATTTGTTCATCTTGAATTATTCTGATTCCAACTGGGAATAGTCACAGTAAATGTAGCTTCTTGGAGATGATAGTGTGCTTAAGTGAAGGTATACAAGGAATGGTGAAAGAACATGGAAGACGAAAGAATACTTAGCATTTCTCTCCCACCTTCATAGCATGCTATACACACTGAGCTTCACAGAATCTCATGATGCAGTTCATGGTATACAAGTGTGCTTGTTTGTACAGGCAAAGCACAGCTGATTCTCTTCTGAGGCCTGAGATGAAGTCACCTTGGAAGGGAATTTAGAATGCAGGCCCTGAGGCCTGAGATGAAGTCACCTTGGAAGGGAATTTAGAATGCAGGCCCTGTTTGCTCTCCCTTATAAACAACTCAGCAGAGCAGTCCAAAGGTCAAACATCTTGTGTCCAGCAGCTGCCCATGGTGAAGGGTTACAACAGCACCAAACACCAATCCGTACAGAGAGATGCTTGAGACCCTTTCCCTGGGATTCCCTTTCTCTGAATCTGCTCATCAGGAACATACAGACTGGAGGCTTAAATTTCATCATTTCCTGGAAAGGCCATCTTAAGTGACCCATGGAAACAGTTGACTATGAAAATAAGACTCAAGGAAAAGAATGAAATACACATGTGGAAGCAAGCAAAGAGTAGCCAGGTAATAGGAACAGAGTGAAATAAAGCTTAACACAAGCTTTCACTGCTATGTAGGCTGAACATGTTCTCTGAACCTTTGGTCTCTCAGTCTCCCAAGGCCTTGTGGCAAACTGTCAGGAAGCAATGGATTCTTTCCAGAGCATGTGCGTGGCTCACCTGCCTGCATATTTGTGTAAACTCTTTCAAGCGAACGGTGTGGCCAGAATGGTGAGCAATGATTGGAAAATCTCCTCAGAGTCCTGGGAATTTTGCATATTTCATGCATGGCTTCATTTATGCTTTTTCTGCTTCTTAGAGCAGAGGATACATGTTTTCCACGTTAGTACATATTAGAGAGGCCAAAGTACACAAATGTAAACCTGTTGTATGCATGTATGAATTCAGGGAAGGAGGGCAGGAAGTGAGTTTGAAAGACAAGAGGTAACTCAGTTTGCAACTGAGGGTAACTTACAGCTTGCAGGAGCTGCCTTTCCTGACAGGAGCAAAACCGTTCTCACCTCTCATCCATTCTGAAATTGCATTGCAAAGTTGTGTCTTGGACTCATCAGTACTGAAACATAACCGTGGGAAATAAGCACAGAAGCAGATATACACGGCTTGACTCAGCAGTGAAGAGAAAAATAAATAGAGTTTAAGGAAAAAAGGATGACAACTCTACATACTTTTTAGTCAAGAGATCATGTACACAGGGTTCTTTTGAATAACAAAGTCTACATTTCAGCCAAAGTAATGACTGCAGCTTTGAGAAGCCAGAAGGGAAGAAGTGCGTGATTTGTAAAAAAGTGAGGATAAAAACATTTCTCCTTCCTCCTTTCTTTAAAGGTTTGGTTAGCAAAATAAATCAATCAGAAAGAGTGTTAGTGCAGATATTTAGAACTTTTAGAACACTATAAAAGCCAGCTGTGAAAGTGAAAGAGAATTAAGACCCACTGAATAAGTAAGTAACTAAAAGGGAGAAGGCAGAGGCAAAGTAGGTAAAGGCATATTTGTTGGGTGATAGAGTGCACATATGAGGGATGAGAAATATAACCCGTGTTTTACTGTATTTTATAATTTTTTCAGGTTCCTAAGACCCATCTAGAAGACAGAGGCATGAAGCCTCCTGGCTATCAATCAGCTATTCAATGAAGGGTACCACCTATGACAGACATTCCATTATCTACGAAAGTCATGGCATCATAGTTGGATATTAGGATACTTGCAATAATTAGACAATAGACGCCTGCTCAATACTCTGAAAGTCTCAATTTATAGCATAAGTATTGATTTCAGATTACTCTTGCGCGGATGGGTTTCTGCGCTCTTCTTCACTCTCCTTGTGTTTTCTTTGCCTAGCTATTAGCGCTGGAACGAGGGCCTCCTGGTGGTGGAATCTGTGACAGCCAAGCGGGAGGAAAGCACATTTCTTTACAAAGCAGTGAAACGGCTGTTCTTTTATCTCTTGAGTTAGCTATAGTGAAATAAAGAAACAGAGAGAGAAAAAGTGTCGGCTTTGTCAAGAAAATATAGGTGAGGTATTTAATATCTACGATTCTAAAAAAAGGGACATCATTAACTGCACAGCACTGAAGCAACAGGAATGACCTCACTGCTGAAAAATTTAATTGGGCAGGGAATTAATTTCAATATGCTACAAAAGTTTTAGTTTACAGGTTTAAAACTCAGTCTCATTTACCCCACCAAGTGTTACCAATAGATAAGGCTTTATAAAGCCTTACCTATCCATAACAAGCAGGCAATGTAGCAACTTTCAATACAATAACTAAAATAAATACTCTCTTTGACCTCAGAGTAAGCCTAGAGTAAGTCTACTGAATTCACCAGTCGATGGGGTTTCCCTGTAGTTATTGATACAACAGAGAACAATAATAATCCTGCAGCGTATATGGAAAAAAGCAAGAGAAACACTATGGAGTTAGAGGCAGCTCTGAGAACATCTAAGCTATAGATTATCACTTTTGAGCCAAAAAAACTGAAGAAGATGCTCCAAATTAGGCAACCAAGAACAGCTTGGGTCTATTCCAAAATTTCCACACTGCCATGTGCTGCAGCCCTATCTTCATCCTGTCAATCTTTCAGCCTTCCACCAGTGTTCTCAAAGATGTCTTCCTGGGAACATAGGCAGCTTCCTTACACAATGACTGTAACATACAGGTTCTTCACCATTTAACGGGCTTTTGCAGTTCCTAAGTGATCTCTGTAGCTACTGTCCTGTGTGCTAGGTGTTCTTTTCCCCACAGAATGACAGGAACAGAAGGATGCATACTACTACACCATAATGCTTCTAACATTGCTGAAAATCACGTCAAACTATATATAAATACATATATGTATGTATTTGCAATGTACTGAGAGACAATGCTAGAAACAGCAACAGTCAGTTCTTGTCTCGCTATCTACCTGATGTAGGTGGAGAAACAATGATGAAAAGCTGCTGCCAAAATACCCTGGGAGGTTGGTGCAGTGAGGAAATTCCACAGCATTTTTCAAGGAAATGGAGTCTGGTAAGAAATGAAATTTCATCAAACCATACACAAGAAGAGAGATTCCTGAAGCAAATCACAGCAGAAATCAAAACACCGAACCTCCTTCTCTTAGTCTCCAGGGGCAGCTTTCTGACCTCTTGTTGACAAGCCCTACCAACTATGAGACTATTCACACAGGTATTATCCACTGTGGGCACAGCAACCAGGCACAGAAGGAAGCATTCACCCCACATGCCAAGGCAGTGGGGATGGGCTGCCTGGCTTTTTCCAAGTCTCTGCTCCACAGAAAGAGGCAGTTAGAGAATCACTCTGAGATCCCAGATGCATGAGGCAGTTTAGTTTTACAATAATTACAGCGTACTTCTAGAATACTCATCCTGCTCAGTGCAAGGAGAACTCAGGCAACAACTGTTCTGAAACATACAGATTTCTTCTAGGAAGGTGAACATTACTGAAAAAAACACCCCAAGCAAACTGAGCTCAGTCCCTCACCATCCTGTATGGTCTTTGGCTATTATAAGTGCCCAGGTGAGCTGCCTTTATTTTCTCATTTCAAAATTGTAATTCTACATGCTCTCAGCTTGCCTTCCAAAGTTCTTGCCCTCATTTATCTGGAACTTCCTTTCGTCTTTCTTACCCAATATATGCACACACCTATGGGTATTAAATGGTGATAGAAGCCACAACTACTTCACAAAGACCTTGCTCTGAAGAGTGAGTTTTCATTCTACTTTTAAGGGTGTTGACTTCCCCCCCCACCCCATTATAATCACTTCTCTTATTGCAAAAATCACTGCTTTCCAGTGCACAGACTCTGGTATACTGGGTCAGAAGGCAACTGTTTTTATAGCAGGTGTCCTGCAAGAACCAGATATTGGTTAACTGGACTACCAAAAGATACTGCAGCAGTAGAGATTTTTCTTGTCTCAAGTCACTGGGTTTAACTGTGCTATTTTTCCAATTCTCATTCCAAGCGAGCAATTTTCTGGTTCACTTAAGGCAGGGTGCCAATTAAGCACTCTGGGAATGAAAGACTATTAGATAATATTTTTTTTCCTGGAGTACTAATACACACACAAACCAAATCAAAATGTTAGTGATTCTCTTCTTTTCTCCTCCTTTTATCTGCCTGCCCCCTGCTTTTTTTCTCCTTGTCTTTATTGTTCCCTTTTAACTAAAGTCAGCATCTTAGTATCTCATTAACCCAAAATTTTTCAGGAAAGCCCCAGGAAGTCCTCAACTAAGCTTTTTAAACAGTGAAGCAGGTAACTTCAGATTGCTATTCTAACATATTGGAGAATTATTTTACAGTTTAGAAGTGGCATTTTGCCTCTGTAACATAAAAAGTGTTGGTGATATGTGTTACATACCCATGCCATTCATTCAAAATATCCAAACCAGCTGCCACTGCTACCTCCCATGGAATACAAGCCAGAAAGTAACACAATGAATCTAAATTTATTCCATCATGTGCTGAAAGGGAGGACTTTGCAATGCGCACAGGAAATCAGGATGATGGGACTGCTTCAAAGGAAGGCGTGTGAGGAGCTACTGCTGTGGAGTCACCGTCCCTGGAGGTGTTTGAGAAAAGACTGGACACGGCACTTAGTGTCACGGTTACGTTCACATGGTGGTGTTCGGTCAAAGACAGGACTTGATGATCTCAGAGATATTTTCCAGCCTAGCTGATTCTGTGATTCTGTACGATTCTTCTCTCTCCAGCTCCTCAGCCATCATCCTCTGAACCCGTGCAGTCCAGGACGCCAAACCTCCTCCAGTTCTTCTCCCACGCTCCCAGCCAAAAGGGGCTTCTCTGCCTCATGGCGTTTAGTTATTTATGTGGAAAACTAAACAAACAATCACCACCAAAACCAATTTTAACAACTCCCCCGAGCGATTCGAGCATTTTAGGGAAGGTGATAACGAAAGCGCGGTGAGCACGGCACTAGTTTGACTCAGCCCGCCCGTGAGCAGAGCCCGACCCCCAAGCTCGCTGCCCGGCACTCCGCCCCCGTCTCCCTCCACCATAGGAGGCGGAGCCGAGCCGCGGATCCCATCGCCACAGCAACCCGGCGGCCGCAAACCGCTCCCGGGACACGCGGCGGATCCCACCGGCGGCGGACGGCGAGCGCCGGGAGAGGGCGTGGCCCGACGGAGAGGTGCGGCCCCCCCGGAATTAAGGCGAAGCTCGATGGAACAGCCCGGCTCAACCGCCCCCGCACCGCGGGGCTGACCCTACCACTGCGGCGCGGGGGGGATGGGGGGTAGGCGCATTCTTCATCGGCTCCGCTCTTGCCCAGCCCGCTGCTTTCGCCAGTGAGATGCCGGCAGGGAAAACAGAACAAAGGAGCATCCCGGTGGTAGCCCGTGCGGCGAATAGCGCGCCGCGGGGCTCCCCTTCCAGCTCCTCGGCGTGCCCGTAGGGTGGTACGGCCCGTGCCCCCCCCGAGGTGCCGGGCCGCGCGGCGCTGGGGGTACCGGCTGGGGGCGGGGAGGGCCGGAGGGGCGGGGGTGACGCCTCGCACCGTCTGTCCTCTGTCACCCGCCCGGCTCGGTCACGTGGCGGCGGAGGTGCGAGGGACGTGCACCTTGAGGGCCGGTGCTGCCTGGTGACAGTGGCAGGGAGGCGGCCAGGACCCCCACCCCCCAATCGCCATCTTGGCCTGAGAGCTGGGGAGCTCTGCCTGGGGAGAACAGCCGCCTTGTCACATCACTGCTCTTGGCCCACAGCCTCAGACCCGTTGCATCTCTCCTGCTCCTTCAGGAGCCCACCGTAGGCCTGGCCAGCAGCGTGCGATGCCTCTCTTCGGGAACTCCTTCAGCCCGAAGAAGACGCCCCCCAGGAAATGGGCCTCGCTGTCCAACCTACACCTGGTGAGTCCCAGCACCTGCAGTTTGCTGCAGCAGTGCTGCCTTGGTGGCAGAGGTGGGTGGCTCCTGCTGTGAGTGCCATAATCCTTACAAGAGCTCGCAGTTGCTTCTGGGGCAGAAAAAAGTTCTTCACCCAGAGGGTGATTGAGCACTGGAACAGACTTCCTAGGGCAGTGGTCACAGCACCAAGCCTGACAGTTCAGGAGGTGTTTGGACAATACTCTCAGGCGCATGGTGCAGCTCTTGGGGATGGTCCTGTGCAGGGCCAGGAGTTGGACCCAGTGATCCTTGTGGGTTCTTTCCAACTCAGTATATTCTATTATTTCAACTGTGCTGCTTTCTTCCTGCAGTGCAGCACCATTCCTGATCATTGATGACTATACATGAACCTAGAAGTGGAATAGCTCAGGGAAGAATCATCATCACCCCACCTGCAGTCCAGAACTGTGTCACTGAAAACTTCTTAACCAGTGGTCTCCAAGTGCAGGGAGATGAGTGGGTGGGAGAAGGTGCAGGGATGGCAGTGAGAGGAGCCAGTCCTCTATTACAGCAGTACATGACCAAAGTAGGGTTCCAGGTTCCAGGGCCATTTGGACCAGCATTTTCCACTGGAATGCCAGTCACTAAGAAATGCGAGAGCAGGGGGTGGCTCTGGAATTCCGTGAAACTCTGAGTGTGATCTTCTCCCTGCAGCTGGATAGATCCACCCGTGAGGTTGAGCTGGGCCTGGAATACGGTACACCCACAATGAACCTTGCTGGCCAGAGCCTGAAGTTTGAAAATGGCCACTGGGTTTCAGGTAGGGTACAGCTCAGCTTGCTCTGGTCTAAAGTAGCCACGGTTGGCTGACGATTTGTATTTTGACCTCCTTCCTTCAAGAATCAGGAAGCTTCCTGGGGGATCGCAGGGAACTTCAGCGCTTGCGCAAACGAAACCAACAGCTAGAGGAAGAAAACAACCTACTTCGGCTGAAAGTGGACATTCTGCTGGACATGGTGAGCCTTTGCCCAACTCCTGCCTGCCCGTAGCAGTGGGAATGTCTGAGCAAAGGGTGCTGGGTCTCGTGAAGAAGGCTGCTCTCATTGCACCCCAGTTTCTGCTTTACCCTGCCGTGCAACACAGGTGTAATGGCAAAGTGACTGAGGGAGTAAAGCCTGATCCCCTCTGTGAAAAGAGGGGAAGGTTCCCCCCACAAACAGAACAACAAACAAAACAGTTTTTTGTGAGCACTGTGACTGAGGAGAGGGAAGCCCCTGCAAGTGCCATATCTCCTGTTTCACTTTCTGCACAGGATATGGCATTTTTCTTCCCACTCTGTCCTCTGCCCTAACTATGAAACTTAGTTACCACCAGTGTTTCTGGTCACAAAAGATTAAAGCTCCCATCTGCTGTCATGAGGGGTGGGACATATATCCTATTTGTAAAGCTGTGGACGAAAGAATTTCCAGTAAATAAACCGAAATTCAACCTTACCCGGACATCACAGCTTTCGTGCTTAAAATCTGGAGAGACATTCAGTGAAATAGAACACACATCTATTCTCAGTTAATAAGTGATTTAGCCTTTATGTCACAATAAACAAATATTTTCTTTCCTCACTCTTTGTGTGTTTTAAAACTGGAAAATGGCTTTTGTGGCTGAAACACTTAGCAGAAGTGCTAGCTGCTCCCCAGCTTTTCCAGGTGATCTCAGTGAAGTGTGACATGGCAGCTTCCTCCTTGCTGAGGGAACAAATTCCCTCCCACAGGACCTGGCTTGTGGCTGTAAATCTCAGTTGTGCTGTGAAGTTGGAAAGGCCTCAAGAGCCTTTAACTCACTCCCGCTATTTGCTGTGCGTTCCAGCTCTCTGAGACCACTGCCGAGTCCCACCTCATGGAGAAGGAGCTGGAGGAGCTGAAGCAGCATAACCGGAGGAAGAAGTGAACAAGAGGTGGCCAGGCTGGTCTTGGCCCACGGGATGCTGGGGCTGGCTTGGGCCTCCCATGTTGGTACTGTGTGGAGGTACTTTGTTTCACGGGACCACAGGTGACGAGATGCCTCCAGCATTGTGTGGTGCCATGGGTACTGCTAATGGCTGGTTTGGCACCACAGTGCTGTTCATTAACACGGTTTTCCTCAGAGCACTTTACCTTGCTGCGTTTCCTCACTGCAGCCCAGCTTAGGTACCCTCTTCTCTAAGGCAGCCGGACAACAGGCAGTGGAGAAGATCCGTCTCCATGAGGGCTGCTCCTCGCCCTCTCTGCTTACCGAAGCGGGGAGACCTCTGCCCGCTCCCCCTGGAGAGCCCGCAGGTGCTTGTACAAACCTCACCGTCTGCCTTGGGCGAGCAGGATGCTGGAGTTGCTCGTTCTGAGCGTTTTACATATTTTACATAAAACCTTGCAATTAAAACACGGTTCTGAGGCTGTTTGTAACTCGTCGCGCTGGGCTGCGGGGGCCGGGCGGTGGTGGCCGGTGCTCCTCCGGGCCGCCAGGGGCCGCTGCCTCGCCCGGGGCTGGGTGTCGGGAGGGCCGCTGCGCTTCCGGCGGCGCTCTGGCCGCCGCTCCTTCCGTCCTGTCTGGTGGCGATGGCGGCCGCGGCGTCCCTGTCCCCGGAGGAGCTGCTGCCCAAGGGCGGCGCGGGCAAGGCCGAGGAGCTGGAGGACGAGCTCGACGAGGAGGAGGAGGACGACGAAGAGGTATCGGGGCAGGCGGCGGGGAAAGCTGGGTGGGCGCGATGACCCCGGGGGGCGCGCAGGGCCGTGCGGCGGGGCCTGACATGGTGGTGCCGCCCGCAGCTGGACGAGACGCTGGCGGAGCGGCTATGGGGACTCACGGAGATGTTCCCCGAGAGTGTCCGATCGGCGGCTGGGGCTACGTTCGACCTGTCCCTGACGGTAGCGCAGAAGATGTACAGGTGAGGGGGCGGCGGGCCGGGCCGGAGCCCCTCGGAGCGGGCCCGGCGAGCAGAGCGGAGGCGCGGGGCGCGGGGTGGCTCCGCCGGCTTTCGCGGTGGCTTTGGCCGCTGGTAGCGCAGTGCGGGGCCTGCGGGGAGCGGCGGAGCCACGATTTTTGTTTATGGGCGGCTTGGGCAGGGCGAGGATAAGGAGACGCCCCGGAGCTTGGGGTTGGATTTGGAGGCAGGTTTATGGTTGAGACACGGAAAGGAAACGCGGGATTGTGTCAGTAAGAACTGATTCTTAGGATTCTTTCTCCTTGATAGATTCTCTAGGGCTGCTTTATGGATTGGGACCACCTCCTTCATGATATTGGTTCTTCCTGTCGTCTTTGAAACCGAAAAATTGCAGATGGAGCAACAGCAGCAGCTGCAGCAGCGACAGGTGAGGCAGGAAGGCCGGCCCTCTCTCCCGGCCCTGCAGATTTGGCTGGGAGTTCCTGCGCCTTCCGCTGCTTTGGGAGCCTGGGGAGAAGGGTGCAGTCTGTTGTAGGCTGTGGCCTCCCTCATCCCACCAGATTCTCTGGCTGGATGTTCTAACTGGACAATCCCACTCCTTCCCAGCGTCAGGCTGACAGCAATCCCAGATTTTTGGCTTTCACCAGCCAAAATATGCTGAGGCGCTGAAATAGGGGCTGTAGTCAGGTACTGACCTTGGCTGTTACAGCAGGCACGGGACTGGTGCTGCAAAGTGCCACCAGTACCTGTGGGAGGGGGGACAGCATGGCAAGGCTGTCTTGTGTTCTTGAAACCCCTCAACCAATTGTTTTCTTTCCAGATCCTCCTTGGACCCAACACAGGGCTCTCAGGGGGAATGCCAGGGGCCCTGCCTCCGCTGTCTGGAAAAATCTAATTTGTGGAAGCTGAGTTGGATTCATATCAAGTGGGAAGACCTTGCGATTATGATATATTGAACTGTTGATTTGTTGGGCCAGGGCATTTTTTCTTTTTATTTTTAGTTCTCCTTTGGGACATTGACCTGTTCATAACGAGGGAGGGAAGCCCCCCTCTGGACCTGATGATGGCTCCTGTCTGCATCCCCCTCTCCTTTAGAAATCATGAGTATTTCCTTTTATTCAATCACTATGCCATAACCAGTTACAGACTTGGACGGGGGGAGCTCCTCTGCCAGCTTTGTGCCCCCACAAAACACCCTGGGGCACAGGTCAGGCTTTGAAAAGCAGCAGTCAGACACAGCAAATGCTTTCCTGCCTGATTTGGAGCTGAAAGACAGCGGTGGCAGGAAGTGTGACTTTCCCAGCAGAGGAAGGAGGGGTGCCGGTGGCAATCAATACCCTGTGGAAAATACTCTTTGGGAAGATGCATCTGCAGAAACACTTTCACTGCAGCTGTGTGTGTATGAGAACCGAGGGAGCAGCAGGCCAGGTTTGAGACGATCACATCCACGCAGATTCTCTGCCTCATAAAGTAGAACAGACATCAGCTGCGTATTTTTTTGTATGGAATATTAAATAAATCCAACCTGAGCAGTGTGGTTTTAATAGATGTCCTTGAGGGAGGCTCAGTTCTTTCAGAGCTGCCGGGGCATTTCTGGGTAGGGATCTCTCCATTTCATGCACAGCCTGGCAGAGCAGAAGAGGCCAATGTGGCTTTGTCACCTTCAGAGGGGTGGGGAAGCCTTGCATGGCTGAAGGGAATTCTCTGGGAGGTGATCCTACCTCAGCACCAGTATCCACCGTTCAAGGTCCTTAAATCACAGAAATGTGGTGGTTTTATAACCAAAGAAAAAAAATTTATTTATCCTGTACATACTTTGTTACAGAACAATTCAATTGAACATACAGAAGTGATAGGACATTTATATGGAAACTTTTTTTTTTCCATTTTTAATATTTGGTTAAACAAAATACATCTCTGTAAACAAACCCAAGACAAGGTTCTAACAAAATCAAACAAGCAAGGAAACAAAGAGGGGCTTCTCCGCTCCCGAGCAGTGGGACTGGACCAGCTCACCCACCCTCGGGCACAGTAGCCTCACCTCCCACGGGGATGTGATCATAGACTTTCCCTTTACCTGAGCAGCTGGATCACACTGTTTCTTCCCCGGGAAAGCAGCCCCTAAGTATTTTAAAACATCTTTGCATATTGTGCACTGATCCATTGGCTTGCAGTTTCCATGCAAACGGGGTTTTTCTCCAAAGTGCAACTTCAATCAGCATAGAAAATGTTGCTGTTGAGATTAATATTTTCCCCTCTTGAAGAAATGGCTTCAAGTCAGGAGCAGAATGCCTGCAGGCTGAACATCCTGCCTGGAAAGTGTTTAAAAACTCTGCCAGCTGGTATCGGTCATTGGAATGTGTTACGAAATAGGACTTTTTAAAACGTAAGAGCCATTTGCCCTTGACTGTGGGAGGCTGTGCTCAAAGGACTGCAGCAGTGCTTGCCAGATGTCCAGGGGTCAGCAAACACTATCGTCCTGTTGTCATGTGGCCTCTGTTCTCTGTTGGGATGGTGCCACTTTGGTGGTCTCTCAGGTTTGAGCACCTGCTCATGCGTTTGCAGAGTTCTGAAGAGAAAAATAACTGAGAAAAGGTCATTACAATCCCTCCTTTCACCAGCTCAAACACCAGTAATGAGAGTTTCCTGCATGATGGAACAGGATCCTTCAAGCTCCATCAGGTCCCAGAAGTTGCTTTTCAACCAAGACGTGTAAAGATGGAAGCAAACAGCAGCTCAGCCAGGAAGCGCTAAACACAACAAAGTCAGTTCCAAATTCAGCATTTCCTCCTCCTGCTATGGAAGGCATGGCTGGGCTACAGCTCTCCTGGGTGACTGGGAAACAGCCAGTGGAGATTCCTCTTAGTGTCTCTGTGTCTAATCTCTCTTCCCCATGGAAGGCAGGAAAAAGCAATTTACCCATTAATGGAATGTTTGTTATCCAATGCTAAAGGAGAGGTTGGTTCAACTACCAAGCCAGGGTGTCTCCAATGCCTGAAAGTTCTGGTGGACCCTCTGCAGCTCCCACACCAGTGGATGGTAGCAATAAAAGGGCAAAACTGACTGCTATAAAGGCTCCCTTCCTCAGCCCATTTTTATTTTATAACTTGACCTCTTTCATTTCACATGACATCCATGACTGTGAGCTAGGCTTCTGGAGAGAGGAAAATAAAAGGGAATTAATTTCTTTGAAAATCTCTTCAGCTTTATTCCTCTCTCCAAGGAGCCCCTAAACTACTGGGTGACCATGCAGAAAACCAAAATAACTGTCAAAAAATAGTAAAAAAACCCTCACCATAGCACGAAAGAAACCCAAGCAGACTGTGGCCTCTCTCCAGTCCAGAAACTTGATACTCCTCAGTCAGCCTGTGCTTGCTGTTTCCACGTCACCTTACCCAGACACACTGCCAAACAACCGCTCACCACATACATAAATCCTTGGAGACCCTGGGGAAGAATCCTCTAGCTACCCGAAGAATTTTGTGGAAGATGACACTGGTTTTATTATTGTTTCCTAATTCCTGGCACAAACCAGCCCTAAGAAGCAGAGGGTTGTGCTGAGCACCGTACCATTGCTAGTGTTTTGAGTGTCCTGAGAGACCCTTAGGAATTGCAAATGTCTTCATGACAACTTGTTTTGGAGGGAGAGAACTGTAAAGAGGTGGCAGCATGCTCAGCCCCTGCTCCTTCCTAACAAGCCCTGGAGGGAGCAGTGTCCCACCACAGGCAGCCTTGAACGACAAGGGGAAATGGAGGCCCACGGTTTCCAGGCACTTTCCCCCAGCCCAGTTTTTCAAGAGCTTGATGCCTTCCAGCTGGCCAAAGGGCACTGCAGCTCATCCACCTTGCAATTAAAGTGATTGGCTTCCAGTTTCCTCGGCTCTGCCCTCAGCTCTTCCCCACCCACCACTCCCGCTGTCCTGTGCCATTGCCCTATTACACCAAGGAGGGAAGAGAAGAGCCTAACAAAGGAAATTCCAGACGAGAAGAGTCGGGGCACCCATTATCCAGGTTTTAGGACATCAGGAGTTCAGTAAAGGGGAAGAACTATAGTGGGAGGACAGAGTCGGCCCAGGTCACACGTCAGCTCTCCAGGTCTGATGTGCTTCCACCTCCTCTGGCACCACCAATAGGAGTTCACAGTTCTTTCCTCTCAGCTGGTGTTTCAAAAATTTCCTATCATAAAGAGAAACAGAAACAAGTACTACTGAATGTAGAACTTCGCCATCTGCAACGACGACTAAATGCAACTAACTATTCAGACATGGCAAGAAATGGGGGAAAACCCCACTGTCTTTAGGTATTTTATGACAGAAAAAACCCACAAACAAATATTAAATTTGCCCCGATAAATTCAACCATCTCTACCCAGAAAATTCACATAATCAGACAGACATTAGCTTAACCTCAACAGAGATGAGTCTACATAGATGCTACTTTCTTACTTTCCAAGGTAAGAAAAACAGAATTAAAACCAAGTTTAGTTTCTTCTTATTTCCAAGATCAAGAATCCTACCTTAATTTACAATAATTTCAACAAATCTGGGAAAAAAATATTTTTCTTGTAAAAAAAGAACACCCCATCATTTAGATGTCCTTAAGGAGCATTGCACCATTTGATCATTTGACATGGTTTTTTAGCCCCTTTCTGCATCTAAGCTTTTTCTAATACCAAACTTGGATTACTACCAATAAATATGAAAAATCAACATTTTCTCCAATATATTTTGGTCCAGATTTCCAAAACTCCCAGTAGAGAAAGTCCTTATTTATTGCTGAAGAAAAACACACCTACAATAAAATCCACCAGAACCTCTGTACAGTAATTTTGTAAGAGAGTTACTTTACCCCAGAAATTCACCAAAACTTCAATGGCATGGCTGGCTCTGCAAACACTGCACATGTGCAATCCCTATCTCAGAACAAGTCTAGTCAAGGAAGCAAAGCTGCTAGTAGGATTACAGCATCATGGACTGGAAACTAAACAGCAATCAAGAGCAGGTGAAACTTTACAAAGTATTGACAATGATCATCTTGTGTTGAGATTGAAGAGGGAAGGGGAACCAAGCCAGAGGAGCAGTGTATGCTTACATAGGAAAAGTGATTCCTAACAAACAGCTCTTTAGTGCTGTCAGGAATAAGGCTGCACTTTTAGTCTGGAAAGCCTTTTATTGGAAACATACTGATTGTTACTAAAGAGGCAAAGAATGCTGATACTGTCATGTTTGAGGAGGGAGCAGGGCACAGCACATCGTGTTGCAGGCATCACCCACTAATACCAGAGGTGGCCTCTACCTTTGCCACTGACAGAGCAAGACACGTAAGAGGCCAAGTCAAGATCTCCTGAGCTCATACAGACACCACTGCCAAGAATCATTTCCCTAGCTTTGCACAAATGGAGCATAAATCTAAGTGGAGGCAGAAGAACCTTATTACTTTCAAATTTTTACTACTGAAGGTCAGCCATACATGCTTCAATCACCAGCTGTTTAAGGACAGACATCTTACCTCCCACAGGGAAGGATTAGAAGAAATCCTACCTGAGCTCACTTTCACCTCCAATCCACTCAGGCACCTTGAGCTTGGAGTCGAGGTTGTAGTAGGTGCCTCCCACCTCCCGGACACAGATCCAGTGCTGTCGCTTGAGGGGAAGCTTCAAGGGGCCCCAGCAAAGGCTGGAGGGCAGATTCATGATGAAGCCCATCACATTAGACAGGGCAATGGCGTTAACATCCCTGAAAGAGTGCAGAACACAAGACATCAACTGATTATGTTCTGGTGATTTCACTTCAATCTCTTCCTCATTTTTACAAACAGTAGCCACCTCTAGAATTACACAACTTCTCAGTACCTGCGCTTATCCCACCAAACCGCCTCGTAGCCTTTGGTCTGAAGTGCTGCCATAATTACATTCACATCATAGTTCCCATTCCCCAGCATGCTCTTCTTGTGGGGGGTCACCATGGTGTTGGGAGACAGCCTGCAAACAGAAGAGGAGACTGCTCTAGCAGGTGTTTGCTGAACCTGTATTCCACAACTGGAAAGGGGCTACTTGCTGTGTAGCTTTTTCAGTGGTTTCGTGTTTAAACACAAACTATTCCACCCCCCCTTATCGTTCATCAAATGGGCTGAGGGAACTAAGAAATGCGTTAAGAATAACTGTCATGTACAAAGCCTCCAAAAGTCCTGCCTTTGACATGAAAGAAATCACAAAGCTCTTCCTCCCTGACCCCTTGAACTGGTACTTCTGAAGGATGATTAAATTATGATTTTTCCTCAATTTACAGTTTGAGGAAACGCCAGTTTGCTTTTTAAGACAATGACTGTTACAATTTCAAGAGTTCAACAGTCAACAGCAGTCTTGAAGACTGGATGAGAAAAAGAGGTAGGGGAAGTTGGCTGCAGGAAAGGTTGTTGCTCTTCCTCCTCCACTGGTAAATGAAACAAGTATTCAGACACAAAGCTGTGAAGATATTTGGGGTTGGGAGCTTTCCAAAGTGTTGCTGTTGCTAGATGATAAAAAAATATCTGTTGCTGTAGGTAACTAAACAGATAATCCTGATGCAAACAAATCTCTTCAGCTTTGACTGGTAAAGTTTGCTTAGATATTACTTGCATTACTACAGCATCTAAAAATGCAGAACCACAGTCCATCACATTCATATAATTGCAGAATATCCTGAGCTGGAAGGGATCCACACGGTGTCCAACTCCTGGTCCCAGACAGGACACCCCAAGAGTCACACCATGTGCTTGACAGAATTGTCCAAACACCTCTTGAACTCTGTCAGGCTTGGTGCTGTTACCACTTCCCTCGAGAGCTTGTTCCAGTGCCCAGCTACCTCTGGGTGAAGAACCTTTTCCTAGAATCCAACCTAAACCTCCTCTGACAGTGCTTCATGCCATTCCTTCAGGTCCTGTTACTGGTCACTAGAGAGGAGAGATCAATGCCTGCCCCTCCACTTCCTCTTGTGAGGAAGCTGTGGGCTGCTATGAGGTTACATGCCAAAATATACAACAGCGTTTGCACAAGTTCAGATAACGGACGTGAGACATAACATGGAGATGTGTGGCAAAAAGAGCCCATTAGCCACTTCTACAGTTTTATGCTCCCCACCTCCCGCCCAAGAAATTTTGTAAGGAGAGAAAACAACAGGATGTACTATTATGAAGATGACAGCAGGAAAAGCAAGCATGGGGGAAACTGGGAGCAGAGAACAACACAGTCACGTAATGCCAATCCAAAGAAAGTCAAGCCTCAGATGAGTTCTGTTGTGATGAGTTGCTCTTTCCATTGACAAGGAGGCCATTAATTCTGCTAGTGCAAAGTTCAGATTCATATCATCCAAACAGGTATTTTACCTGTCTCCTCCTCCAGTCAGCTCCATCTCCAAAACTCCTAATATTCCTGCACATTTTTCCCTCAGCCTTTAGCACACTGCATATTCTGCAGGCATATTTTATCCACTGAAAATCCCTCAGCCCTTCTGCATTCCTGCCCTTGTTATCCAACAAATTATATTTCTTTAAAAAGGCATCTATGAAGCAGCAGCAGAAGATGTTGGAAAATTCTTTTTAACTTTAGCACAATAGTGTTTGATCCCTAGATCTGTGATTAATGCTTCGTTTTGTACCATATAGTACTTTGTAAAAATGCCAGAGATTAATGTGGCTTTGTGTTAACTCCCTACATCTGTGACTAATAGTCTTGTACCAGCTAGCACTTCCTTATTTACCTGTATCAGTGATTAAGATGTACTAGTAGATGTCTTAGTTTTGAGAACAAAGATAAGAGTACCAGGGCAAAGAATGATAAGAGAAGTGCATCATGACCTGACAACATACTTCAGATATTCTCAAGGTGAAAAGATTCATTAGAGGATTCAGAACCATAAATGGAAAATTTGGGGAATGGGATGTTCCCAAATGACCACCAAAGACCCTCAAAAGACCCCTACTGATATCCAAATAAATCCATGGAAATAATTATCATATATGCATGTATTCAGGAAATATAATGCATTTGTAATAGAAATGCAGTGAACATATACTGGTTTCATGCATATAACCTGGTCTGGTTATATGATTGGTAGACACTGCTGGATGCACGTTAGGTGGAGCGATCCCCATGCACCCAGCACGCTCAATAAAGCAATCTCAGCTTTCTTGCCTAACCAGCTGTGGAAGGTTTATTTCCCAGTTTTCAGTGACACCCTGACAGCATAAGGCATTTGACAAGAAGAGAGCAGTGGACTGAGTATGGAGTTTCAGAGCAACCAAGGCTGGAGAGGCTACAGACAGGCCTTTGTCTTCAGCTGTGAGTTTTTCTGCAGTGGAGCAGTCTGCAGCAGAACAGTCTGAGAAGCATGTTCATTACAGAAGGGAGAGGAGTCCACAGTACAAGGAGAAGTTGTTAATACCCACCATGGGGATGTATTTTACTAATCACAGAGATAGAGCCTGCAGCTTGTCACAGCTCTTCCAGCATCTCCATAAAACAAGATCATTTGGCTACAGCTAATCCCTCAAGATCATTACTTCAACCTACCAACTCTCCTGAGTGCCAGCAAGCAAGGAAAACCTCAAAATTCAGAGAGTCTTTTGGGATGTAGAAGCACCCTCTCATGGCACCATTTTCCAGAGACAAGTTCATTCTTGAGCTTGTCAAGAATGACAAGAGCTAAGAGAACACATTTATCTTTGTTCCTTCACACAACTTCCAGAGCCCCAGAGATGCGATGAGGTGACCAGCATGGGCAACAAAAAACTGGCACCTGTGAGCAAACTTGCCCCAAGAACCACCTCAACATCTTGACCCACACATACCCAAGCAGGGTCCACAATCATCAGATGAAGGATTCTGATTAGGCAAGGAATTAAATTGTTGCTTTGTGGTTTTTTATCAAGCCACTGAGCTGAGGAAGACTGACAAAGCTGGACAGAAATCCAGGTAATAATCCTCCTGATCTTTCTACATCAGAAACTTTCATCAACATGTTGTCTTAACACAGGGGCTCAAAGATTCCTGCATGCAGTTGTCTTTCCTAATCAAGTCTCAATATGTAGACTCCAGTGAAGCGAAGAGATTTTGCTTGTATCTCCATGCAACACTTGGAACACGTAATCATACCTACTGCAACAAAAGCCAGAGGAACATCAAAAAGGTATTTCTTGTTTTAGAGTAAAGAAGGGGAAAAGACCACAAAATCAGAGGGGTGCCCAGAGCAAGTTTTGGCATACGCTTCAGATGATAATCATCAGGCTACCCTGGCCTTACACAATAGGATGCAGCAAAAGGGAAGCTAATGATTAAGCAATGTGGTTCAATCATTCTCCAAGGAATGTGGTAAAAGCTAGAGAGCTTAAGTTTATTTGTGATTTCGTTACCTTGTCAATACCAGGTTTAAAAATCAGACCTCAACGTTTTTTCAGGTTATTAAGAATATTCATCAGTCCTTTATCAATACATAGAATGTGAGTAGACACAGGAAAAGACAAGTGACACATAAAGGGCAACTAAATTCATGCTTCTTAAAGGCAAGTCAAAGAGCTACACACAAGTAGTCACCCAACAGAAACAGAAAGGCAGTGGCAATTCTTATGCATAGCTTATAGCTCATCCATTTCTCAGAGGAATATTTGTGTGTATTTCCATACTACCAGGGGGCTAAATCAATCTGTGTATCTTGATCTGAATATTAGGATGGAACAACTGCAGGTTGGAATAAAAGACAAACTCTCCCTTCTAGGTAAAGAGGTCCAGCAATATTGATATCCAGTCTTTTTCTGAGAGGTTTCATGCTGCACACTAATTCTGTCTCACCAAACGCCATGAAAGCCAATTAGATCATCACACTCCTTCTACCACATGAACTGCCTTTGTTTACTTCAGGCCAAGAGCAATCCAGCTGTGAATAAGATTCTGACAATTGCTGCTCTGGAACAAAACCACAGTGTGTTTACACTGGACAAAGAGTGCCTTGAGCCTGCCATGGACAAGCTCCACTCCACCAGCAGGAGTTTTATCTACAATGCTATAATAAAAAGCATTTCAATCTGATACTTGCTATTGTCTTTCACCACATTATTTTGCCAAAGACAGGCATGAGTTTGATAAGTCAAGCACCAGTTTCATAAATTTGCCAATTTTCAGGAAAGCAGCAACAAGCTCACAGCTCCCTGCTCACCAGCACAAGGTACTACAACTGCCTCCTCCCACAGCGCGTGCTGCCATGATGTGGGATCTCCTACCTATCACCAACACAAGATGCTGGTAACTGCTGGTAACAGGTATTCAACCATAACTTACATGATGTTTACAACATCTGCAGGTTGAGTATCAGAGGAGAGCCCTTTTCCTATATCATCACTTAGCTTCATCAGTGGTGGGTCACCAGAACTTACAAAAGCTCACACCTTTATGAAGAATTTCCATAAAGCATCAAAACACCATGAAATAAACACTGAGCAAAATATGAGCTATTGCACAGGCCACATAAGCAATTTATATTCATTCCTGTAAAACTCAAACCCACTTTATTAATTATCTGAAGCTCCCGGGAAACATTTAGCAATGCCACAGGAAACAGGCATCCAGTTACTGAAATTAAATCCAGTTTGAAAGAGTATAGAGAGTCCTGCTTCATGGGAAAAAAAAAGCCCATAATATTTGAAGAACTTCACTGAACCTCTTAAATAAGGAGTCACTCATTTGACAAAACTCCTAATTTCTAAAAAACTTCTAAGTGCTGCAGTACTAAGTCAGTAAGTTTTTATGATGACCTGTCAGTCATTCCTGTCAACTCCATTCTCTCGAGACAATCCCCAAATCCATTATTAATATCTAGGTAATTTATCTATACAAGGCAGGGGCAAAAATATGGAAGACAGGTAAAAGAGGCATTAAGGTGAATAGGTAAGAAGAGAGCACTCCAGCCACATGACAGCATCTGCAGTAAAACCCTTGGACCCAAAACTGGCAACCAGAACAGGTTAACAAGTAAAATGAGAAAGAATTTCTGCTTGGAGGGGGAAAAGAAAAGGCTAGGGTTAAAAAAAACAAGATACATTCAGTTCAAAGCAGTGGCACAGTCTGAATCCCTCCTTTTCCTTCTACTTCCCCCCAGATGACACCCAAAAATTCCTCCAATCAGCAGAAGACAAGGGGAAGTTAATGCCAGTACAGAGAGCATCTTACCTCTGGAAAATCTCCTGCAGGGTTTCCCTAGTGAAGGCGTTGCTGTCCTGGAAGACATTGTTGAGGGCATGGAGGGCACACAGCTCCCTGCGTTGCTTCTCATGGTAAATATGCTGTGGCGGTAGCTGGGATGGCTCTGGCGATTCCGATTTGGTTTTGTCACCTTTCCATGGCACACAACTCATTTTCTCGATGGGTGGATGGAGAGTAGGTGGCGAAAAATGAAGGAGGCTGAAGTTTCTGCCTCCACAGTCACAACAGCAGCCCACTGCCCCTTTCTTTTGTGGGCTAGCGCTGCTTCCAGCTTACAAATCTTCCTCTTGTGCTTCAGTTTATTCAGTAATTGCCTCTGACAGATGGTTTTAAAAACTACATGAAGATCTGCAACCTCCCTCCTCCCATACCCCATAAAATGTAGTATTGCCCTCCCCTCCGCAGAAAAAAAACAGATTTAAATGTCAATATATACGATTCTCCTTAGTGTCAAGGTACCAGCTGAAATTTATCACATCGCTCCTTTTCTTCCATCTCCTTTGGTCTACAGCGCCACTAAAAAAGGTACCCAGACCAGGTAACAAGGAACGGCCCACCCCCAAGTGCCAAAGGAAAGAAGATGAAGCCAGCGCCTGGTACTGCCTATAGGAGCACGGGGTGGTTAAGCACTTATCAGCTGCATTCCTCCGTTCCTTTGGGAACGACTGAATCCCGGCAGGAAGATGCCAACAGCTCGGGAAAGGAAACCACTTCTTGCTAGGCCACGAGAAACCCAAGTCCAGGCTGCGGGGAAGGCGATTCCTCACAGGTCACCCTGCGCTCCGACAAAGGCAAGTCTCCGTTAGCAACCAGAGGCAGCATAAAGCCCGTNCACGCGCGCACCGGGCCCCGCTCGCGCACAGACGCGCGCGCGCCCCCCTGCCCTCCGCACGCGCCGGCGTCGGCCCCGCCCCCTCTGGCGTCAGCGGTAAAACGAGCCGGGACGCAAGCGAAAGCGGTCTCACCGCCCGTTGAATAAACAAACGTAAATTGTTCCCCGGTTTCGTTCAGTGCCACAGGTTGGCACTAGTGGCGATGGTGCCACAAGCGTGCGTGTGGCCAGACGGAGGAGCAGGACAGGCACCTTTCCCCGCCGCTCTGCAGGGTTCGCCTGCCAGTCCGCAGAGCCCTTCAGCCAGAGGGGTTTCCTCCTTGACGCTGGCGTCCTGCCTGGCGGGGTCGCGTGGCGAGCAGGTGTAGGGGCTTTCTGTTGGGAGCTCGAGCGGGAGGGGCGGCGGGGTCCTTTGCAAACCCCGGGAGCTGGCGGCAAGATGGGCCGGGACAGCAGGTCCGGGGAACTGGAGGGACACCAGGCGCGCTCGCACCCTGTTCCATTGGCTAACACAACTATCAGTGAAAAATCTCCTCTCTTTCATTGGCCAGCCCGAGACAATGCCCACCCACCAGGGCGGGCTCTGCTGCGGCAGTTAGTCCCACCCAGGCCTTTGAGATCCCTTATACGATTGGCTGTCAAGGTTGTTTGTCACGAAGCCAGCTCTCCTATTGGACAGCTGGCCCCAGACGCGTCGAGCGGGCTCTGTTGTGTGTGGGTATGTGTAGAAAACAAGCCGAGCTGGCAGTGCTTCTTCCATTGGCTTCGCGCTCCCCGAGGGGGCGTGGCCTCTCCTCATGAATAACCACGACTCCACCCGCTGTCGCCATCGCAACATGCAAATTTAGCCGCTGCGCCGCCGGTGATTGGCGGGCGCCGCCTTGGCGGGCCCGGGGGCGGTGCCGGGGCGGAGAGCCGGGCAGGGAAGGGAAGATGGCGGCGGCGGAGCGGAGCAGATCCCCGGTTCCTGGGGGGTCCCCGGTGCCGGCCTGTATGTTCGCCCCGGAGCCCGGCTCGCCCGGCGGACGGCCTCGTGTGGCGGCGGCCGCCTGTCCCCTCCGCGCAGCCTTCGACGGCGAGGACGGCGAGGCGCTCAACGGCGATCCCGAGATCGACCTCACCAGTAAGGTAGGCCCGGCGGGGGGGCGGGCGGCGGCGAGCGCCATCACCCCGCCGGGCCCCCGCTGCTCTCCTCCCTGCCGGCCGGCCGTGCGCGGGGGGCTGCCCACCGAACCTGACCGCTCCCCGCACCTCAGGAGAGCGAGAAGCTGGGGCCCGCCTGCCTCCGCCGGGACGGGAGGCTCCCCCGGCCCCAACATCACCTGGGCGGACGGCAGAGCCAGTGGTGCCGTGTGGAGGCGGCCGGGACAGGCGCAGTAAAGTTGTCCCGTACCCCAGCCGGGACGGGAGAGTGCTGACAGGCCGCTCCGCCCTGCGCCTTCCCCGCCTTGGCTGCCCGGGGGAACGCCATCCCGCAGCCGGTGTAGCATCCCCAGGAAACGCAGGGTTTGGAGCTGTCAGCTGCTGCAATGTCCCGCTGACGTTTGCCCTCCGCGCTGAGTTTCTGTCGTTATCTCTGCTGCCAGTTGTACTAGTTCCTGGGGCTTTCTCCACAATCTTAAAAGGAGGTCAGAGCTTGTAACTTTTGAGCACAAGAGCCCGGTGACAAGGGTGCCTTGCTCTTGCAGACAGGGTTAAGTCAACGCAGAAAAGGCTTGTTCGCCTTGTGCAGCTGCTTTCTAGGATCCCAGTGACAAAACCGTGGAGGTCTTATTTCTGTCGAAACCAGTTCTTGCTTCCATCCTGCAGGAAGGTACATTGTAGTAATGTGTGTGGGCCAGAGCCTGCCACAGACTACATTAGCTGCCTTCTGGCACTGTCTTATTTTTTTTTTCCTAATTGGCTGATCTGATCTCTTTAACTGTATACCTTTTGCTGCCACGGGTTTGGTGTACTGTGGTGCTGTCTCCCACTCTAAAGCCTCCTGAAAGCTTCATTTGGTCCCTTGTAATTATGTGATCCAGAAGTCAGCATAGCTAGTGTTTCCTCCTAGTTTTCTGTCATCCCTCCTTTTCATGCTTCCAGCTTGAGTTGTTCCAGAGTCCTGGGCTTTCTTGCCCTCTATGCACAGAGGAAAGGAAAGAGGAATTGTGTCTGTGGACGTGGAAACTTTTTTTTTTTTTTTGAATGGGTATTTTACAATGTGGTACTGTATTAGAACAAATGTTATGAAGATGTCTTGTAAGATAGTAAAGAACAGAAATCAAACCTGTAGTATCTATTGATCGTGCCTTAATGAATTGGACAAGATTTTTATACAGTATGCCAATATTGATCTGTGCTTTGTCTTGGACGCGACTGCTGTGGAAGAGGGCCAAGGAGGATGCCAAGGACTGTATCTGATTCTTGACAGCCAGGAACCAGACCAAAACTCCAGCAAAGAGAGAAGAGTGCTTTTCTCTCACAAGCTCCCATTTGTGGTGTCAGTCTGTCTTCCATTCCTAGAAATCTGCGGGTGCTGTGGAGATGGTAGGTAAGCATTTTTTTGACCTTTGTTACAATATACTTTTCCATACAGCATTGTGCACCTGCAGTCTTTTCCCTGGACTTTTCATTCATCCTCATCTTGGATGAGAGCTAAAACTGTAAGCTCTGCTCCACCTTTCCAAGTTCATCTCCCACTGTGTGCTCAAAACAGCAATCCCATATGGTGAGAATGCAATAGCTAACCTGTACCTCCCTGATCCCCCTCCTCATCTTTTCTGTTCTCCCAGTTGAATTGTTCCACTCCAGTCCCTACTTAAAATGGGGACTCCCACTGCAACCAGTTTGTTTGATAGTTGCTAATTCTGTCCTGGTCCTTCTGACCTACTCCCTGGCTGTGTTAATACTTTCAATTCTGTTAATACTTTTCTCCCAGTCCTTTCCCTGCGCATAAGGTGAGCTCTTTTTAGAGAGGAACACTTTGGGATTCTGTTATTAAGTGCACCTTGTCAGCTGATCAGGGGAACAGTTCCATTCATCAGCACAAATTCATTATCATGTTGATCTTAATGGGTGTTTTCTTTCCCTTCAGTGCCAGCACACTGTAGCAGTAATCAACTTCAGGTTAAAAACCATAGCACAAAAGCTATTAGTGAGGCTGATACTTATATTAGATCTACATTCGCAACAAAACATTATAGCACCTGAACGGTGTATGTCTACAGGGCATAGAAAACAAAATATGACATTACAGAAGGTGCCTTTCCCCCAGCTTCTCGATGGCTGGTGGTGACTTTCCAGCCGTGCAAAATGTCAGACTCTGTTTTTTCAATAAAGAGCAGCACTACGTACCGCGTATTATTTGGTTTGCTCTTAATACTTATAGTTGGTCTGCCTCATTGGGGCAGGCAAAGCCGCCTCTCTCCCAGAGATTGGGAAGGGCCTTGAGAGATAGCATTTCAGACTTGTGAGATATGTTTCCTTCTGCTGTCTTAAGAATAGAACAATAACTGGTTGTTACTTTTTTGCCCTATAGGAAACCTGAGGCTGCTAGACCAGCATGGCTCTTCCTGATAACTGCTCAGTGCCTGACAAAGTGAAAAGAACAAAAGTGAACGTTTTTGGCTGTGAAAACCTGTTAAAAACATGCATTTGTAGTGCAGGCATGGAGGGGTTGCTCAAAGGTGAAAAGCAAAAAAAAGCAGAGGAACCAAAATGGAGGGCTTTTCTTCGACCAAGAAGATGGCAGAGAATAGGCTCTCTCCGTCCAGGAAGCTAAAGAGATCTTCAAAACAGCACGTCAAGTCTTGCAGTGACCCAGGAAACTGCACAACTGGCTGGGGCTGCGGCTTCAGAAATGCTGAGTGGCATTGGAAAGTGTGATCTGTGAAAGCTGCTATTTTATCTACAGATACTTCTCTTGATGTCCTGCTATGTCATCTGAGCTGTAAGCTTCATCAGCCCCGGAGTAAACTTTGGAGGCAGTCTGCCACTGGAACACACTTACGATCCTTCAGGGGCACCTTTGCATGGCAGTGAAAGCAGCAGTGTGAGGGAACAGTGTGGTGAGCTGATGTGAGTGAGTCTGTGCTGTTTGAGGCCCCCAGCCTTCCTGCCTGGACACGTGAGGAAAGCTCTCAAGGAGCTCCTGAGTGCCTTAGTACCTGTTACAACACCCTGCCTGCTCACACTCCTGAAGTACTTGTACTCAGAAAAACAAAGCTGATGATGAGGCTTGAAGAAGTTGATGTGCCCAGCACTGGTGGCCCCTGCTATTTTATTGATTTTTGTGTGTGTTACAGCCTGTTTAATAGATCTTCCCGAGTCCCTGGCTTGCGCTACTGCGCTGGCATAGAGAGTGAGCTTGTCTGCTGTGCATCTAGGAATTCTTGAAAGTACTTGCAGGGGAAAATGAGCTCTACGTATCAAAACACAGCCTTCCATTCCTGCCCAGATTGAGCCTTGCAGCAGTCACTGATTTCACTCTCAATGCATTTATACCCAGTGGTTCCCTCAAGAAGAAAGCAAAACTGAAAGGAAAACAACTGAAAGAAAAACTAACAGAAGCAGCATTCATTCTTTTATAGCATGAAATAGACTGTGACCTTGCAGAGTGCTTTGGTACCCTTTGCAGACCATGCCAGGTAGTTGAAAGGCTTAGGTAGGGCCTGTGTCCAAAAGGGGCACGTGAAGGTGATTGTATCTCTTGTAGCTGTCTGGCTCTTGCAGACACATCCTGCTCTCTGGGACCCTTAATGTGTGTGGAAAAAGTTGCTTTGGCAGCCTTAAACCTTCTAACCAGCACGTGCTGTCTGTGCTTCAGTGTCCCAGCGTGCATCACTATGGTTTTGAAAGCTGCTTAAACATTATTTGTGGAGGGGTTGGGTTCCTTTACATTCTAGATTTCCAGAAAAGGCCTTCATCAAGTGTGTAATAGTGGTAGTAATAGTAGTGGTAAAGGTAGTTTTTCCTTGAAAACACATTGTGTTAACTTTGCTAAGCAAGTCAGGCTCTGTTAGAAAATGTTGGGTTGACTTGAGGATGTTATTGTCAACCGCTCTAAGCCGTATGTTTTTGGCAAAATCTAATTTAGCACAGCTTTCAGTCTCAGTGCATAGTGAAGGGAAATGCTTCTTTCTGGGTATGATTTTGGGATGTGTACGTAGGGACAGCTGTGGATGTCACTGAGTGTTGGCACAGGTGTGCCTACCCATAGGGCTCTTGGTGGGTGTCAGCCTTTAATAACGGTTACTAGAAGTGCCTTTTTCACAAAAATGTCTATCTCAATTGCTACAGCTATCAGGCTACTGTACTGGGATGCTCAGGTGGAAACAGATTTGTAGCCATGGAGGCAGCCAGGGAGTAGGTACAGTGGCTGATGAATGTCTCCTTGGTCTGTCACTGCCATGCCACCATTGTGGCTGCTCTGTAAAAGTGTCCTCAGCTGTGCTGTGTGAGCAGTGCCGGTTTCTGCCAGAAATAGTGCTAGACCATTCTAGGAAAAATCATTCCTGAAGCACTCTCTTGTCCTCATTTTCTACTTTGTTTCTGTTTTATTTTTTCATGCAGGGAAGGGCAAAGGAAGTTTGATTATTGCAATAGCTGCAGTCAAAGTTTGTTGGTAGCACAGCTGCTGGCCTACAAAACTGCAGTTCTCCACTGCTGAAACCTCCAGATGTGCTTATACAAATTGCTTTGCATGTCTGCCCCTCATCACTGTAGTGTAAAGTACCTAAAAATTGAAAATAATGCTTATTTGTGTTCTCTTCTTTCCTTCTGCCCCCTCAGAAAACAGAAGGGGACATCAACTATGTGAAAGACTTAGATGATGCTCTGGATTTTGGTACCCTGGTGTTCTCTGCAGTGGGGTCTGGTTGGCTTTCTCTGACTGTCCAGTGATGTTTCAGGGGAGCAGCAGCGCTCTTTGCAGCAGAGATTGTGGAGTACCCAGTTAAGGAATTTCTGTGGAGAAAATATCTGCTCCCCTTTGTGTTTTCCTTGAATGAAAACATATTGAAGTGTTCACTTAAATATGGCTTTTAAACATTGGTTACATCAAAATGAGATGCTTGGTATTCTTACTTGCTTTGAAGTGTATTTTTCTGCATAAATGAACCCTGAGCTCAGACAAACAACCTTATGCGGTGTCACAAGGAAATAGCTGTCAGCAAAACTGGTTTAAAAAACAAAATGAAACCACCAGAAAGCGGTCCTGGAAAGAGTCCTTCTCTTTCAATGAAGCACACAGATTGATTGTGCTAGTAACTGAAGCTGGTTTTGAAATTGTTTGCCTGACATCTGCAAATGGATATTCAATCTTTTTTTCCAGCTGGTGATGGTGAGTCCAACTTCAGAGCAATATGACAGTTTGCTCCAGCAGATGTCAGAGAGGATTGATGAGGGTTGTGGGGAGACCATCTATGTCATTGGACAAGGATCAGGTAAGTATAGCTTCCCCAGAAAAACAACAAAAAATTACTAAAATTATAAGAAAAACCTGGTTCATCTAGCTAGGCTGCTGCTGAAGGTTTCCAGAATAACTTGAAAATGTCCATAAAATATAGCAGAATATGTGGGACAGATTCTTTTATTTTATTCCTGCCAACAACTGTCTCATATAGTGGAGCTAAACAAATTAATTTTTTTAATAAAATCATGCAAGTTCTTTTTTGGAAATAAGGCATATCTTGTCTGAGCACACGAGGAAAAGACAAAGAATCTAAAATTATAGTAACAGCTTTAGTACAGATGTCCTCAATGTCTGTGAAGGTCTTGTTCTGTCTGATTTTGTTCACTGCTTTATTGGAAATAACATATTTTTATCCCGCAGGAATGTATTATAGATACTTCACATAGCTAAAATATATGCTGCTGACTTTCTGTATTAGTATGTATCTACTATAGAGGGAAAAGTTTTCCTTTGCTCAGCATGAGACCTTTATTGTTACATTAATTTGTGTTTGACTGCAGTCATTTGCCTTTGCAGATTTTAGCAGTTAGCATGGATTACATTTTTGTTCTTTTTGACAATTTGAATATTTGCATCTGATGCTGGTAAAATAATACTGAGCATGCCCTTGCTTTGGAGTTGAAATTTCTGAATATAAAATGATTGTCTATGGTTATCATAAGGCAAAAGGCATGTTTCAAGCATATTGGATATCTACTGAATATGAAGTTGTCATGATTAGACATTTGCTGTATTTGAGGAAAGATATGAAACCCTGCCAGGGTTGGCTGAAATAATGGAGGGAAGAAGCTGCGTAACCTCAGAACTTACGTGCTTTTTGGGTTTTCTTGGAGTTTTATGAGGCAGCCAACATAGAGGAGAAGCCAGAAGTAGATGGCCAGTGTTCATGCAGCCAGTATCACAAGGATTATGCTCTTACCTCCAAGCAAGCTTCCTATATGTAGTCTGTATCCTTGGTGTTTGGGATAAGCACATCTGCAGTGGAGATCTAGCCAGTCAGGCTAGTACATGCTTTTTCTTCTAGGATACCTTGTGAGAACGTTAACTGGTGGTTGTTGCAGTGATTTACTTAGAAGTAGGCATTTGTTTCTTAAAATATGAGGTTAAACTTCTGGCTTCATTTTGGCTTGCAGCATAGTTGAGGAAGATGGGGATATTTTCAACAGGGAAAGGATCTTGGTGTCCCTGCCACTGTTGCTCCTTCTGATTCCCTGTCAGTATCTCTGATTTTGATCATCCCAGATACCCAATTCAGCTGACTGAGAAGCAATTGAAGACTGCCCCAGGAAGATTATTAGTTCACCAGTAGTGATCTTTCCCTTTCTCCCTTGGGTCTTGCCCTCTCCTGTTCCCTATTTCTCGTTCACCTCCTATAACCCAAGGCTCGTTTTAGTTTTCCTCAGTCTCAGCCAGCTTATGAGCAAGGTTGGAAATTGCCCAGTAACTCTGCTAGTTTTAGAGCTGGGCAGTAATTAAAATGCTGATAAGTTCATGCATACTGCAGTTCCTGCTTACCAGCTGATGAGTCAGCCATGCATATGAACATGTACACATGGCAATAACTTTGGTCATCTGGGTGCAGTGTGGCTCTCCACCTTTGTTTGTTGTTCTTTGGGCATTTTTTACCCACGGAGGAGATTCTGGAGTCAAATCTGTGCACCTTCACAGCACCTGGATTGGGAAAGAGACAGCGGTGGCCTTGACCCTGTCTAGATAGTTGCCACTGGCATGCTCTGACTGTCAGCTCTTTTGCTTGGGTGAGCTGCTTAGAGAAAGCAGTGCCTCCTTGGTTTTTTTCTGGTCTCATGTGCTGTCAGCATTTCTTTCAAGTGCTAGGATGAAGGCAGTGAAACATGCCAAAAACATTGTTTTAACTGGAGGACATGGGGTCTAAAGAAGTTGCTGTGCAGGTCAGACTTGCAGAAAATGTGTATTTGGGGTGTGGTTTTATAAAAAAGCTGATTGTTTACAGTGGTCCCACATTTAGTGGCTAATTGTGGTGATGCTTAACTCAGAGCTTTCCTTTTGTTAATGCTTTACCTTTTCTTGCAGTGTGAGAGGAGATACTTTATCTGACTGAAGGACACAAAGTACCTTCAGCACATGAAGTAAGGGAATGAGACAGAAATGTGTCTTTCTTGCCAATCCCTAAGTATTTGCTTGTAAAAATTGTGAAGGGAGCTCCTCTAGATGAAAGATAGTGCTATTCTAGTATCTTTTAACACTTAAGAGTGAAGACCATCCCTTTTTATATTGTGCCAAGGGTGTTTATTCTGTGTACATGGCTGACATCTCCAGTGCACATATAAATCCCGATGGGTATGAAGGTCCCAGGCAGGATGACATTGCTGCTGCCTGTTGCAAGGTGGAGCTCACTGACTGCCCTTTGTCTCCTCAACACCACACCAGATGGGACTGAGTACGGGCTGAGTGAGGCAGACATGGAGGCGTCCTATGCCACGTTGAAGAGCATGGCAGAGCAGATCGAGGCAGACGTGATCCTCCTGAGGGAGCACCAGGAGGCCGGGGGCAAGGTGCGCGACTACCTCGTTCGGAAACGTGTGGGTGACAACGACTTCCTGGAGGTCAGGTGAGGAGCTGGGTGGAGACAGGGTTAGTCAGCAGCTCAGCTGCATTTTTACTGTGTGAGCAGAGTGTGGTGCTGAGCCAGCAACGCCGCTTCAAGTGTGGGTGTTGGAGCTACCCAACAAAGGGAGTCGAGCTTGACCGCTCCTTGCTGATGAAGTTGCCTTTTTGTTGTTGCTGCTGTCTCTTTTGTGAGCAAACTGTTGGTGGAAATTTGCCTATGTTCAGCAGAGCGCTGTTGCTCTCTGGGTGACAGCCTCACAGTTGGGGGCATCTTTTGTATGCCGGGTTGCCAGAGGGGAGTCACATGTGCACATGTGGCTGTATGTATGTGTATATGTGCACGCTGCTGGAACACAATACTTTTGACAAAGGATCCAGTTCTGTTCCAAGAATGTGATGTTCCAAATCACCTTTTAATGGACATATACTAGCTTATATAACACGACTCGAGAGTCTGCCTGGACCTGGATCTAGAGCATTTCCAATGTTTGCCAACAGCCATAATAGCCACATTGATCAGAGTCAAAGAAGGAGCTTGCTGTAGGACATGGCTTTCTCCTCAAATGTTTAAGTTTTTTTTAGTTTATCCTTTTCTGGGAACAACAATTTTAATTTTTGTGTTCTACTTAGTGCTTGGTGCTGTTGCAACATGAGAAATGTGAGAAAGGCAGAGGTGTTCTAGACCAAGTTGGGATTTAGTCTTCCTTTTGAATTGCCACAGTGTTTATATCGGGTTGCAGAGAGAAGGAGTTGGAATAGAGATGCTCTGTGTGGCATCAAGCAACATCATGTTCAGTTGACTATGTTCTGGACACCAGTGACATGTTTTCACAGTCTTCCACATTGCAGTTCCCAGAGTCTGGATCTCCACTGTTAGTTAATAACTGTAGAAGAATCTCTGATCTGCTTGTGAAGCTCTAACATTTTTTAATCTGTTTGAAGGATAGGGAGCAAAAGCCAGTTATTTGCAGGAGCAGTGATGTTTGGGGTTTTTTGATCACTTGTTCATTTCTTCAGGTACCGTGTTTTACCAGGCTTGTTTTTCCTTTCCCCTGCACAGGGTAGCAGTGGTTGGCAATGTGGATGCAGGGAAGAGCACCTTGCTGGGTGTCTTGACTCATGGCGAGTTAGACAATGGCCGGGGCTTTGCTCGGCAAAAGCTCTTCCGCCACAAGCACGAGATTGAGTCAGGCCGCACCAGCAGTGTGGGCAATGACATTCTGGGCTTCGACAGCGAGGGCAACGTGGTGAACAAACCTGACAGCCATGGTGGCAGCTTGGAATGGACAAAGATCTGTGAGAAATCCACCAAGGTCATTACTTTCATTGACCTGGCTGGTCACGAAAAATACCTGAAAACCACCGTCTTTGGCATGACTGGCCACTTGCCTGACTTCTGCATGCTTATGGTAGGTAGCAAGAAAGATGGACCATACCAGCTGGAGTGGGGCTGTTCACAGTTTTAACAGCCTTGACTTCTTTCCTGTTGCAAAGTGCCTGTGGGGTTTTGGAGGGAGGCAGCATCTCACAGTGCAAGAGAGCAGAAGCCTCTGTGGTTATCTGTCCTGTACTGTGATGCAAATGCCTCAGGACTGTCAGTCTCAGACAGTCCCAAGGTTTGTGATTCTTGAAAATTGAAAGGTTTCTGAGTTTTAGAAAACCTTGTTAAAACTGGGGAGGAATGAGTCAGTCCTCTGCCAGTGTCCACCAACATCTGAGATGAGCTAGGTCTGGTCATGCGGCCCCAGTGGCACATCTACAACCTAATCACAGTCTACTGCATGTCTGACACAAGGCCTTCTCTGTAATCTAGCTTACTGCAGAAGGAACATTGACATCCCTGTATTTTATATCCCTGGTGTAGGTTGGGAGTAATGCTGGGATTGTTGGAATGACCAAGGAGCACTTAGGCCTGGCGCTTGCACTTAATGTTCCTGTTTTTGTTGTGGTGACCAAGATTGATATGTGCCCTGCCAACATCCTGCAAGGTGAGTCTTACAGACTCTCTCCAGGGCTTTTTCTTACCTCTCTATGTGTTGCTGCCCTCTGCTTGGGTTCAGGAATTACTGCTGGAAGAAAGCTGCTTAATCTGGTTCTGACTGCATCCTAAACACCTTCCAGAAATCCATCCTTTTCCCTTGCGTATTTTGCAGGTGGTTGACTTACACTTACCATATCAAAATTACCCATGTTGGAGACTCAGTTGAGGAGCCCACAAGTGTTTGCTACAAGGTTTTGTTTAACTGAGCTCTAAGAAGAGCAGCATATAGTTGGGGTTTGGGTTTTGCATTATCTCTGGATATTTAAACCTGGAGGAAAAGTCTGGAAGTTCTCTTGAAAGCTGCTTTCCTCCCTGCCCACAGTTTGAGTGTGATCTTAAGCTGTGATCGGGCTTGATCTCCCACTGCTGTTAGTGAAGGGGCAGCTGCTTGTTACCTCCTGCTCACCTGGGCACTTCTCCGGTATGCTGGCATAACTACAGCAGCTCCTTCCTCTTGTCTGAACAGCCAGCCAACACTTAATAAATCACCTTTTAAAGCAGTTACATATGTAGGCTATGCTAGCAGGGAGGGTGGAAGGCAGGACTAGACACAAGCAGGGATGGCAATAAAGTAGCATGGGCTAGTGATTTTTTTCTCAGCAGCCTTAAAGCAGCAGTGTCCCATTAATCCATGCATGATGTTTTTTCAGGCTGTGACCTATTCTCACTTTTAAAATTCTCTTTAAGCATTTCTCAGTATGCCTTCAGAAACATGCTGTGGTTCATTGGAGCAATGGGGTTTTTTTGATAGTCAGTCCTAAGAACCAGGGAAGTGAATGCTTCTGGGTACTGTCTGTAGTTTTAGTTCATTACTATAAAAATCCTAAATATGTTTCAGGCAAATGGATGCATGTGATCAGAAAATAATCTGTGTATCTCTATACTAGGTGTTTGGCAAATAAATGTAAGGACTGACCATAAGATAATAACTGGGAAGGAAGGAGAACCTTTGGCTCAGTGTGAGAAGAGTGCTCTTGGGGGAACCTAATCCTGTGACATGCTCTGTTTAAAGTAAATAGAGTCAAGATTTGACTCAAGTATATCTCTGAAGAGCAGATGGCCTGATTAGATGTTTGTGTTTCTGTATCCAAAACATTACTTTCTCATAGGCAATCGTTTGTTTACAAAAACCCATCTAATTGGATGACAATTGTAGAACATAAATTATTTGCTCTTTTAAGCCCTTAGTACCCTTTTCTGTTTTTTCTTTGTTTATTGTCAGGCACTTGGTAGGAGGTTGATGCTAGTGCATCAGGTAATGCCGCTGCTGGATATGAGGCTTAGAAAATAAGTTAAAAAGAGGCAAAAGCTGAAAATTTGGAGCCATGAGATTTCCCAAAACACTGATTTCTGAATGTGGTCCACCCACATTGTCCTAGTCTATGATGATAATCTACCTCTTTCATGCTTCTCCAGCCTCCTATGGCAAGTTGACTGCCAGGGAAAATGTATTGAGGTTTGCTTGGTCAAAAGTGATTTCCAATTCGCATATTCTCAAATACTTCTGTCACTGAATCCTGATTTTCAATTAATTCACTATGAAAAAGCCATTCTAGAAAGAGGAAATACCTTGTAACTGCTTAAAGCTACTAATAGGCAGCTATAAAATGTCTGCTTCACAGCATTGCAAACTTGTCTGTCTGTTCATGTATGGCGTCGCTTGGCAGCAGGCTAGCTGGCATGAAATGGAAGATGGAATGGCTCCTAAGTCCTACCTGGGCTGCAGCAAGCTCACAGTTTCACCTTTAGCCATCTTCTCCTGTCTTATCTGTGGCCACAGCACCCGTCTCCCTTCAGGGAGAGACCCCACAAAAGTGATTTGTAAAGACGGGAGATGCTGCCCTAACAATATTCGTTTCACCCTTTAAGAAACCCTGAAGCTGTTACAGCGACTGCTGAAGTCCCCAGGGTGCAGGAAGATTCCCGTGCTGGTTCAGAGCAAGGATGATGTCATTGTAACAGCCTCCAACTTCAGCTCAGAGAGGTAACTGGAGTAGAGGAGAATCATTTCTCTTTCAATCCTATGTGGAGACTGGATGAGGAGATTCAGAGTCCCATTGTCTAGATGTGTGAAGGTTCCATCTGCCATGTGGTGTGTTGATTCCTTGAGAGTGTGTTGATTTTGAGGTTGACCTGCTTGTGTTCCCCTCTCTGAGATAGAAATGAGAGGCTGCTTCTGGGCAGTCTGCAGAAGATAGCAGGGCATTCGGCTTCCTTCAGTCCTTCCTTCAGAACCTTACACCTTTTCCCAAATGTCATTGGAAGGCAGAGACAATGTTGCAGGTTTTCAAACATGGGGTCTTGTGGATCTGACTGCTTGCCAGGCTCTCCCTTCCTAGCACTGGATATTGAATTAGTCCCAAGATTTTGAATGTCTCCCTGCATGTGGAAAGCCAGGTAGGAAGGTGAACTAACTCCATTTTCATCAATTTTCCTTTACAGGATGTGCCCAATTTTCCAGATTTCAAATGTCACTGGGGAGAATCTAGATTTGCTGAAGATGTTTCTTAATCTCTTGTCTCCACGGACCAGTTACAGAGAAGAAGAGCCAGCAGAATTCCAGATAGATGATACTTACTCTGTCCCGGTAAGGGGCCTGGTATTTGGAAGAATATTCTGTTCCCTCTTTTAGGCTGAAGAAGGTATCTTCTCTCGAGAAGAGAGTTCTAGAGCTCTTCTGCTGGCCTAGTAGAGTAACCGCAATTACTGTTTTTTCTTTTTTGGCATAGGGTGTAGGAACAGTTGTCTCTGGGACGACACTGAGAGGCCTAATCAAGCTAAATGACACCCTGCTTCTGGGGCCAGATCCCCTTGGCAACTTCCTCCCTATTGCTGTCAAGTCCATCCACCGCAAGAGGATGCCTGTCAAGGAGGTGCGGGGAGGTCAGACTGCCTCCTTTGCCTTGAAGAAGGTGAGATGATCTCTAGACCCCCAGAACAGGAACTGGCCTCTTAATTTTCGAGTGTTCTAGGAATTCAGCTGCAGTAAGGCTGTTTCTTCAAACATCAGCTGCCTCATATTGCAGTGGAATGGAATCCCATAGAACCTCTGTGGTTCCACATTCTGGTTTTTCCTCCTAGGAGATGCCAGGGGGATAGCAATGCCACTAGATAATGACGTTGGAGATATCTAAGAAAGTGGAGGCATTGCAAGAAAAGTCTCCTTTTGCGCTGGAACTGCATTAGTAGCCTAGACAGTGTATTTACTCTACTCCTCTTGGCTTATAGGACCAGCTGTATGATTTGGGATTTAAAAACCAGCAAAATTTAATATGACTCCTCTTGCAAAAGGTTTCTGTCTATAGAAACTGCACTGATTTTAAGAGGATATAGTTTGAGCTACACTATACTTCATGTGTTCAGGCTTGTCATGTTATATTAACAGACATCATGATTTTGGAGAGATCATTTCCTTGGATAATGTGCAACCAGGGTGTATGTTTTGCTTTTAAAGGATCAGTGAGGTAAATGTGTCAAGTGTCCAGCATTTCCAGTACTCTAAAGCTTCCTTATAAACTTCAGCTGAATTTGATTTTTGCAACCTTTACATAATTTCCTATGCATAGCATACAGCTATGCAGCTCTTGCTTTGCCTTTTGCTGGGCATGAGATAGTATCTGTGAAATCCCTTAGGATTCTGCTGGATGCAGTTAGCCAGAGCAGCAGATTTCTTCCCTGGAGAATCATGCTAAGGTTTTTTGTATCTCTGCTTTTCAGATCAAACGTTCTTCCATCCGGAAAGGCATGGTAATGGTGTCACCCCGCCTGAATCCACAAGCATCATGGGAGTTTGAAGCAGAGATTCTGGTGCTCCATCACCCCACCACAATCAGCCCACGATACCAGGCCATGGGTATGTGTGTCGGTGTTGGTTTGTCTTTGTTTCCCAGTGGTAGCAGTTTGTATCAGATCTAGCCTAAGATAATTTTGCTCCTGAGGTCTCTGCCAACCTGAATAGATGCCATAGTTCCTGGTTTTGCCTTTCCCAGCATTGTGGAAGAGAGAGGGAAGGGAGCTTACAGAGTAGAGTGGGTAGGCTATAAGGTAAAAAGGAGATGTGTGCCCTCAGGTGTACTTGGAGCCTGCCTGTGCTATATCTCCGTGGTGCAAAGATTCTCCACTTTCAAATGGTGATGGAAAGACTCATTTTGGGTCCTGCCCTCTAGCCCAGCTGCTTGGTGTAGGATTCTGTTGAGGGTGCTTCAGGACAGGCATGATTTGAAGGCAGTTGTTCTAGCTTATGTGCATGTTCTTTTTGGGGATGGAACAAAGGCAGCTGCATGACCCATACAGATTTTGCTGTAGGGTGAGGAGCTGCCTCAGATGTGTCTCATTCATCTCTAGATGAACGCGATGAAGCTCGTTCCACTAATAGGCCTGGCTGCTGAAAGCCTTTGTGCTTTACATTCACAGTGCACTGTGGCAGCATCCGTCAGACTGCCACGATTCTCAGCATGGACAAGGACTGCCTGCGCACAGGGGACAAGGCCACGGTGCACTTCCGCTTCATCAAAACCCCGGAATATTTACATATAGACCAGCGGCTGGTCTTCCGGGAAGGCCGCACCAAAGCTGTGGGTACCATCACTAAGGTAAAGGCTGCCGAGTCCCACTTGCTTCTGCCCATTAGCTGCTTCTTACACTGAGAAGCCAGCAGGTGAATCCAGATAGCTCTGGAAAACTGAGGGAAGAGGCTGTGCTTCAAACACAAGCATCAGCCCTGATGTGGGTGAGGATGACCGATGTGCTTTGTTATGTGGTGGGTCTTTAGCTGGTGTAATGAGGGAATGTAAAGGGAGGGGCTGAGCCATATGCTGGTGGCTCTTAAGGCACAGTCTCGTTCTGATATCTTGTAGCTGGTCCGTTTGAGTCATGTTGTAGAGGTTAGAGTGTCATCTCAGCCAAGTGGCCCTTTCCAAGGGTGGAAGATCAGAAGTCTAGGTTTCTTTGAACAGCTGCTGCTGCTGCATTCTTCTCCTTAGGGTTATTTTTACAAATTCTCCTGAGGCTTTTTGTTAAAAAGCAGTGTTTAACCTCTCCAGATCAGCCTGGCTATTTTAATGGTGACTTCGGCCTCTCCCTTTGCAATTTGCAGCTACTCCAGACCACCAATAACTCACCAATGAACTCCAAGCCACAGCAGATCAAGATGCAGTCAACGAAGAAGGGAGCTGTTACAAAACGAGAGGATGGTGTTCCTGCCACTGGGATGGCAGCTGGAGGCCCAGCAGCTGGGGATGAGGCCCCCTCAACAGCTGCAGCACCACTGACACCTACTGCCCTGCAACCATTGGTAAGTGAGGAAAATACTGTGTCTGTCCTAGCTGTTTGTGTCCTGGTTTCACCTGCTGGAGGAAGGGCACTCTAAAGCACAAGTATTATCCCCTCATGCCTCGAACTCACCTTGCCACAGAAACAAACAGAAATATAAGTAGTCTCACAGCAGGAGTCATAATTCTCTGATGACTGGATGACTCCATGGCTGACCTTCCAGCAGACAGCAGCTCAGGATACTGGGACAATTCAGGTTGGCCCTCAGGAAGTGTCTAGTCTAACCTCCTGCTCTAAATAGGATTAGCTGTGAGGTCAGACCAGGTTGCTCAGGGTTTTATCCAGTCATGTCTTAAAAACCTCCCAAGGAGGAAGACTGTACAACCTCCCTTGGCAACCTGTTTCACTACCTTGACCATGTGCACAGTGAAGAAATGTCTCTATATACCCAGTAGCTGAACTAGTGAAACATCTAACAACCAGTCACAGAATGAGTCTTCAATGTCTGAATGAGAGGTAGAATATCCCTACACCAGAGAAACTACAACATAAGTATTAGGCACAGGTCATCTATTCTGTCAAAAAATAAGGTGGGGGATATCCAAGAAGAAGGAAAGGCTTTAAATTTCTCTTTAGAGAAATTTATCCAGGTTGTTTTGTTGGTTAGGATTTCTCAGTTCAGCTTGTCCATGGCGGATATCTAGTCTTTCTGGCCCGAAAGGAATGGAAACTCAATTCTTACTGCAGGCTTTGGGAGCCTACTAATCAGCTTTATTACTGATAGAAGAAAGGTCTTCTCCTTGTAGGGTACTTCCTCAGGAAGTGAAGGGTTCAGGAACTGACTCTGTCAAGTGACAGGGTGTTCCCCTTCTTAATTCTAGCTACATTAGTTGCCATGGTCAAATCTCACCCTCTTGAGCCAGACTGCTCATCAAAGGGGGCCCCTGGCAGGGGTTCTCTCCCTCTGCTTGTGTCTGGGGCTTCACACCACTTCTCCATCTCATCCTTGTCTTTTTGTAGTGTCACTGTGGTTGTAAGTTGTGGTCCCAGCTTGCTCTTTGTTTCATCCCTGCCCCTGAGACTCTGGGTTGCTTTTGTTCTTGCTTATGTCTTCCTCTCTCTCCTTGCTGCATCCCCTCAGCCTGCACTGGATGAAGAGCCCCACATCCGTGAGGGCAATAAGGTATTTGGCTGCTCTCAAAGAGAAACAGTGGGTTTGCTGAGGTTGGGAAAAGAGTCAGGTGAGCCTGAGAGCCATGGTAGAGGGTAGGGGGGCTCTCCTTCAATTCTGCACAAAGTCAAGGGAGCCTGAGGCCTTGATTTCCTGTGTGCTGAACCCCACGGCATCTGCTGGCTCTCATGGGAGCGAAGCATTTAGAAACTTGGGAAATCGAAGTCTTGCCACCTTGAAGGGCAAAACTTCATGGTGCATCTGTCCTCCTTCTCTTATGGTGTGTCTGTCTCCCTCCCGCCTTACCTCCTTCTTGCAGTGGTAGAAAACTGATCAGTCACAACTGCCCTGCTGCTGTCTGAATGTGTGTGTGATCCATCTGAATTCCTGCTGTGTTGATATCCCAACTGAGAGGCTGCTTTGTACTAAAGTCTGTCTTGTTTTTCAGTCAAAAGTCGGAGGAGGAGGACGTCGACGTGGGGGTCAGCGCCATAAAGTGAAATCTCAGGGAGCCTGTGTGACTCCTGCCAGTGGCTGCTGAATTTCTTATTCCGCCTCTCTCTGAGGAATTCCTCCCCTTCCCTTCATTTCTTATCCAAAAGATCCAGAGCAGCGTAAACCAAAACCCATCCCAGCTGATTGGCTGCAGAAGAATCGTCCCTCCTCCCTGCTGGAAGCAATGGAGAGGAGCATAATTTATAAGCTAATGAAGGTGATAAGACAGAGAACTGAGTAACTGACACCTTCCTCCTTCCCCTGTCGACACATTTTTGTACATCATGGGCTTAGTTTTTATTCTTATTAGTTTTTATTATATTTTGTGTGCATGAAGATGAGAGGGGAGTCTGGATAGAGCTGCAAAGAGCCAGTTAGTTGCCTCCCTCCTCCCTCACCCCTTTCTGCCCACAGGACTTGCTGCTCTCCCCTATTTGCTGTGTCAGATGCAGGGGTTATCAGATGCCTGAAATTTCAGACTTGCAAAGGTTAAAACAGATTGTTTAGGATGGCTCCATGGAGCATCGTTTCATCACCACTGTGGCCTTGTGCCAAATACGTTTTGGATTCCCTCCCTCTTAAACAATTTCTAAGTGGATTTAATTTAATGTTGTAATGACTGAAGTTTGAAGGAGATGGTGAGAAAGTTCCTTGGTTGGAGATCTCAGAGGGAAACAAACTGGAAAGCAGTTGTTAAGTTCAGGGATCCTATGCTCAAATATCCTCAAATAATGTTGAAAGCACTTAAAATTTTACCTAGTGACAGAGTTAAATGGGCAGACATTTACCTACCCCGTTCCCCTTCCCATCGTGCTGCTTTCCCTAGTGTTTGTTCAGTGCACATTGGAGCAAATCTAACCTGCGTCTCAAGGCTGCAGCAGCTCCAATGACAGTATTAAGAACAGTGCAGGAGCACTCAGTCCGTCCCTTGAGCCAGAGAAAGCCTTCTCACCTCGATGGACAGAGGTCACAGGTGGCAAGATACCTTTGGAACAGAGACACCAGGCCAACATGACCTCCCTTTGATTTTGTTTACTCCAAGATTTCCAAAACCTTTTTGGAACTCACTGGCCAAACTTTGCCATGGCAGAGGTAGGATTTGTCTTCTCTCCTCTTGGCCAAAGAGGGCAGTGACAAATTGGTACCAAATTTGTAGAAGTGCTTTCAAGGTTGGAAGTACATGGTAATTTTTCTGAATTTCATTGATTTTTTTTTCTTTTAAGATTTTTTTTTTGTTCTTAATGAGAAATTCTGGCTTCTCCAAGAAGGCCCTGCAAGGACAGTTTATAAATTACTGTTGGAATGGTTTTTTTAACCATTTAATGAGTTTTTCAAGTGATTGATCCCTGCTTATTTTGATCTCTTTTCTTTTAACCGTGCCTCCTCACTTAGCTCTGGTGAGGACAGAAATTATCCTTTGCCAGCTTGTGGTGAGCTCTGGGAGCATGGTAGCATTTTGAGGAGGAGGTGGCATCCTCAGTAAATCATGGCTCTCCCCAGCAGGCGCGGTCAGGCTCAGTTTCTCTGAGGGCTTCCTCCTCCAATGAAGGACTTTTATTTTAATTAGAGAGAGACTGCAAAGTTTCTGTCCCTCCTTAGCGGGTTGTTCCTGTTCCTCACTCTGTGTCACCTGTGTGGAGTTCATTCCAGTTCACCTTGTGGCTCGGGGTAGGCTTCCAGGCTGGCTGAGTGGCAGAGCGCATCTCCCGCTGCCAACACCAGCACTCCAAGAGCATTAAGCGGCACGGGAGAGCCGAGAAATGTGGTTTGGAGACGAGGGTCCTTTGCCTTAGAGACTGCAGTGGGTGGAAGGGGGAGGTCAGACAGTCCTTTTCCAAGCTATGTGCCTAAATACCAGCACTCTCCTGGCGAGGGAGGAACTATAGGCGGCTACAACACTAATAGCACCCGCATTGTGAGGGGGTGTGAGGTGTGGCTAAAGCAGGGCACAGGGGCCTGGCTTGTTTGTCTTCTGGCCCTGTAGCAGCATCAAACTGCATCTGATTTTACTGCCCTCTGCTTCTGAGGGGAGCAGGGAGCTCCAGGCGGTTTTCTCTTTCTCCATTCCTTGTGCTCCAAATGAAGGAGACTGCCGAGACTGAAAGAAGGTTCACTTGTTTGTGCAAAGGAGGTGGTGTGATCTCTTTTGTGACCAGCATTTACAGATCACTCAGGCCGGTGTGATCTATAAAATAAATTTTAAAAAAGTTTGTTCCAAGTAAAAGTGTGTCTTCTTGATTTTTGTCACTCAGC
Organism: Rhabdornis inornatus; assembly: GCA_013397075.1. Lineage (NCBI taxonomy): Eukaryota > Metazoa > Chordata > Aves > Passeriformes > Rhabdornithidae > Rhabdornis > Rhabdornis inornatus. The sequence continues at coordinate 44,490 of VWZS01003242.1, read as the reverse complement.
CTGGAAAACCAGGCTGAAATCCAGAGGAAGGAGGGTTTGCCTTGCACCAGGTTCTTTTGCTGGCTACAAGACGGGGCTGTGCTCATAGTGACGGCAGGGCAGGGCATGGCACAGCACAGGAGAGCTGCTGCCGAGCCTCTCCACAGCCCTGACAGCTTTTACTCTGGCCAAAATTTACGGTGGCAGTGGTAAAATGAGAACATGGGCGTGGTGTGAGCTGTGTACGAGTGGGTGTGAAGAGCAGCTCCAGCAAATCACTTGGGGCCAGCTCCATGAGAGAAACTCTGTTAGAGGTGCAGCATTAGCACAGCACTTGCAGTGCCTTCATACTGTGCTCCCTGGGACGTGTACCTCACCTGTTTCTGCAAATAAAAAAGAATTTTTAAAAAAGTGGGATTCTCCAGGGTTTGCAAGGAGCCTTTTTTCTGCCCCCTCAGAAAAAAAAAAACCCTCAGGGTTGCTCTCAGAGGCTCACAAAGGCTCTTTCTGCTCTGCACAGCCCTTTCACAGGTAAGTGTTGGGCTGTGGTAGCTGGAGCGGAGGCCCACACAGCCCTTTTCCTCCTGGAAAAGGCTGGTCCAGGACCAGCAGAGAGCAAGCCTGGCCCTGGCATAGTCTTCAGGGAGGAGCTACATGGGTATTCCTCAGCATAAGCCTTCCTCCAAGCCCAGGGTCACATGGTTGTGACCCTCCTCAAGCCAGTTCAATTTCCCATTTTTCAGCTTTTTTTATGCACTAAGTTAACCACCTCATGCTAAGGAAAATTAAGTATTTCCTTTCTGCTTGCTTTGTAGCTGATGAGTAGTTAACAGCCCATGTGAAGGAAAAGAGAAGTATGCAGAGACCCTGAACTGGCCTTTGTGTCAGGCTTTGTCCCTGCTAACCCAGCCTCACTTGCTGCTCCTTGGGCTCTGCTCATGGTAAGGCAGAGGACGGGAAGGCTTGGGAGGTGACTGCAGAATGAGGACAATCAGGATATCACAGACTTAAGTCTACTAGAAGTTTTTAGTCCCAAGGAATTGGAATTTTTAGGAGTAAGTCTTGTTTTCAGCATTGTTTCAGTTTCAAGTTTTTGCATCCTGAAGCCTGCTCAATGACAAGGTGATAACTTTGTTAACTGGCCTCTGACGTAGTACATCAGGCTGGAAAATAAGGATTTGCCATAAAACTACATAGAAGAAGAGCTCCAATAATAGCTTTGTCCATGTACTAGCTATGCATCACTCCCAACAGCAAATTCAGTTACAAAACATCCAAATCACTCTGGGCAGTTTTGATATAATTTATGTCTTGGTCTTTTTTTTTTTCCTTGCATAGGCATAAATTACAATCTGTTGATTAAAAAATAAAAGGAACAAAACAGTGCAGCATTTGCAACAGGCTACAGCATTAAACACAAACTCCTGTCTGTAACCATCTGTTTCTGCAGGGCTAATTCATAACACGTGTGTAGGGCAAACTGAGAAGGATGGAGAAGAGAGGAGGGAAATGGAGTAAATAAGAGAAATCTGCTCCCACAGCTGTTCTGCATTTTTCCTGTCTCACCAGGCTCACCTTCAGCATCAGCTCTAGGATTAAATACCCCTGAGCAGAGAAGCACATGCTGAAGCAAGTTTTCTGTGCTCTCTTTTACAGCTCTGGGAAGTGCTGCAGAAATGCTGCAAGCTACACTCTCAAGAGCCAGCAGCTCTGGGCACTTGGTGCAGGTGCTTGGGCTGCAGCCCAGCACTAATGCTGAATTTGGGGACTGGAAACCCACATCTAGCTTCAGCATATGTTCCTGAGGATCCTCACACAGATGGCATGGTGAGGCCTCTAAAAACAGCTAGCAAAGACCATGAAGCCCCAGCATGAGCTCTCACTGGTAGCTCCAGGGAGTTTTACTTAGTACAGCAAAGATTTTAATGTCCAAAGGACAGGGCAAGCTTGCACTGTAAAGCCAAATGCTCCCTAACCCAGACACAGCAGTTAACACCCACATGGAAGGAGCAGAGATCCCACTACAACTCCATTTTCAGGGGAAGAGGTCACCTTTCCTGCCTCTCATCAGCATATCTGATTTACCACAAAACCATTTTTTCTTGGGCAAAGACCTTGTCTGTTCTTACAGTCCAAGCCAGAGACCAGGAGCCAGAAGGAACGTAAGAAAAAGGGTTTTCCCAGGCTCATGGTTATAGCTCTTGCTCCAGCAGCCAGAGAAAGGTGAGAAAAAGGGAGAGCTTCATCTCTGCTCTCTCTTTATGATTCAGGAGCTGGTCTGCTGAGCCCAGAACAGGTCTAGGCATTCATAAAAGCACAGCTCCATGTGCTCAGTGCACTCATGGACATGACTCCAAGGCAAGCGGGCAGCTGTAGACGAGTTTAAAATAACTTTGGCTGCAGATGCCAAGAATTAAGACTACGCTCAATATAGGAGAGAATTTATAGTCCCTGGCTCTGGCTCCAGGTCAGCTTTCTCCCTGCAGCAGGGCCTCCCAGCTCTACAAGAGGCTCCACAGGGTAATTTTAACCTGTTGGAGACAGGACTGTGCCCTCTGGGTTCACTTCCCCTGCTTGGAGCAAGGAGACCCTTCAGAAGGGATGTGCTGCCACCATCCTCACCCTCCCAGGCTGGCATGGAGGGAGTCAAGGCTCAGCAGCTCTGCCTGATGCCCATCAGGGGATGTTGAAAGGAGACACTACTTCAGCCCCTCCTCCTCCTCTATTCCTACAGTGCTTCAAGCAGAGACCACCAGAGTGGGAATCATTACATGGTGCTCTCATGGTGTCAGGGGAAGGGCAAACCAGCACTGGACAGGGCTGAAACACTGACCATGAGCCCTTCAGCTTTTCTTTCAATGAAACATAACTAAAAGCTGGAGGCAGTTAACACCATCCAAGAACATAAGCCAAACTGTGATGCAGGCAGCCAGGAGGTGGAGGGGCCAGATGGGCCTAGCACCCCTCAGCATGGGGAAGGTCCCTGTGTATCCTTCCTGCAAATCCCTGCTGTGCCTCCACCCATCCCAACAGTACACGCAAGATTTACATGCCCACTGCAGGCAGAACTCCCCCTCCTGCTCCAACCCAGTCCTCCCACAGCCAGGGCTCAGAGAACAGTGTAATACCAGTGAGGAGAGATAGGAGGAAAAGGGAGCCCTTCCAAGAGAAAGGAGGTCAGCCTGCACCAGCCATCTGCCATGGAGGACCCGAGCTGAGGGAGCCCTGCAGGCAGGCAGTGGCTCTGCATGCTGGCACCTGCAAGCCCTGGCGATTGCCCCATCTTCCCCCCAAGAGCCCTGCAGAGCCGTGGGGCAGCAGCTCCCACTTGCTGCTAACAGTCAAGTATATACAGATGCAGCCATGGGCAAGAGGCCACAGCCATGCATTGCAGTCTCAGAGGACATCCAGAGCAAGGAGGGCAGGGAATGCCTCCAGCACCCCACCAGCAGCAGTGCACAGAGGACCCCAGCTTCCAAGTCCAGCTACTAAGCCACCAATAACATGAGGCCCATATTTTAAACAGCCCTGCTCATCTTATTCTAGCTTATCCTACTGTGTGTGCTATTCTCCTACTAAACAAAGCTCTAGCCGTCTCCACATCTAAGCCACTCATCCAAGTGGCACCATGTAACATTCTCTGGTTAAGTACAAATTGAATGAAAAAAGTCTTTTTTCCCTTTGTTACTACAAACCCACCCCCCCACACACAAAAAAAACCAACCCGAACACCCCAACTGGAAAATAGCTCCCCTCCCCACCCCTCTTAAAAATCAGAACAAACCCCAGAGGAAAAGCAGGCAACAGGAATTTTCAATAGCATCATCAAGCTTAACACTGGGGAGGCAGCCAGCCAGGGAGGCCAACAGCATCACCAACTCAGCTACTGGCAGCAGGAGAGCTTGAGAGGATGGATGGCAGCATCAAGGTGGGCTCTGCCACCAACACGTGCCACACTCCTCTCCTCCTGCTGCCCCGAACCATTAGTTTTATGTTAATACCTCATTAATACTGTCTTATTTCCTCTCTGCCAGCCCAGCATTGGAGGGCTGAAGATCTCTACCCAAACCAACACCAAGGCAAGAGAAGCGACCCTGGGTGGAGGGGATTGGTGGCCACAACTGGTGGCTCCCACCTACTCCGGCAGCACCGAGTCAGGCACCACGGTCCCACACATGGATCTCCTGCACCCAAGCTTGCATGAAGCACATGACAGAATGACACACCCCTTTCCCAAACCCTGGCCATGCTAGAAAGGAGTGGGACAACAGGGAAGAGGGGCAGCGCAAACCTGATACAAAGTTAGCTTAAAAAGTTAAGACGTCCCATATGCACTGAATACAAGCCAGGCTGCGCTAGGACCCACGTGGGATGCTCTAGCCTCACCACTCTGGTCCTCGGAAGAGTGAAAGCCTCACCCCTTCAACACTGGCTCTTCTCCCCCCAGGGGAGCAGCTTCCTGGGGCGGCTGCTGGCACATGCCAGGATTTCTAGGTGCAAAGCAGTGAAGCAGACGCATCCCCTCCTGCTGTCAGCCCGGCAGCATCTTCATCCCACGGGGCCAGGGTCAGTGCACCGGCTCCCCGTGCACACGGAAGCGGTAGATGCAGGTGTACTCGGGGTGGCCCCAATTGCTCAGCACCCGCAGCTCCACAAGCTGGTATGTGCCCACAGAGTCACCCTTGGGGAGGAGAGAAAAGAAAAACCTGAGACCCTGTGGGCTCTCTAAGGCTCAGAGACCCCAGAGGCCCCATTTTCTTCTCTGGGGTCAGGTGCTCCAGGGGCAAAGCATTTACCTCCAAGTAAAATGTTTGGATGGGGTCGCCATTGTGGTCATAGGTGAACTGTCCAAGGAGAAGGCCCTCCTCCTCTCCCTCTTCTTTTAAGCCCTAAGGAAGGGCAGGGAGGCAGAAAGGGAGAATCAGGGGTCATCAGAGAGGGAGACCAGAGGTCATGCATACATCCAGGGCAGAAGAGGGAGAGGGAGACACAAGTGTGCTTGGCCCTTACTCCTGCTCTTCCAAGACAAAACAGACAAATGGGAACAGGGACCAGTGGGGAAGGATGAAGTGGGGGAAGACCAAAAGTTACATCTATTCAAGCCCCTTTGTCCCTGTGTCCCCCCAAACTCTTTCTGAAACCCAGTGCTGCCTCTCTCCCCACCAGTATTAATTATTCCTCTTCTTCAGGGTAAGACCAACCCCCCCAGAGCATCCTACAGCCAGGTATGGGGTTTGTTAGCCATCTCTTCCAGCACCCTCCCACTGTGTTCCCCCCCGCAAAGGTCTGGGCGAGGGCACTCACATAGACAGCAAAGTCCTTGGGGGCACTGGGGATGGTCCCCTGCGGTGAGAGGGCTTTTGGGATGTGCTCCAATGTCACGGCTGTGGGGCGGATAATGCCAGAGAGGCGGATGACAGCAAAGCCCTGGGAGCCACGAAATGCCCAGCAGTTCCCAGGGTTGACGTCTGGCTACGAGCATGGAAGTGAAACGCCAGCAATGTTATTACCATCAGAGTCATTTCTCTCCCACCAGCCTGGCTGCTGACTTGGAGCAACAGTCAAAGGCTAATAAAAGCCCCATGAGAACCAGCCCAGTCCTCCCACTCAGCGCCCACCTGCAGGATGACACGGGGGGACTGCGAGTGGTACCACAAGGGGATGCCAAACAAGCTCAGCAGCGCTGTCCGTGTCTCGTAGGTCTCTGAGCAGCGAGTGTTGATCACACTGGCCCCTGGCACGAGAGGGGATGGCAGCAGGTGAGCTGCATGCCAGCACCCTGTGGTCACCTCCCCAGGGCTCATCCCAACCACCTACCTGCTGACTCGAGGGCATAGTCAACCATCCCCACACGGTCCTCACTATAGCGTTTCAGGGCCTGGCCCACGATGAGATGCACTTGCTGCAGTGGGAGCAGAGGGCACAGGAGAGTGACAAACTGGGGCAGGGATCCTGCCCCCCACCCGCCCGCCCTGGCAGGGACAGAAAGAGCAAGGACCGTCCCCAAAACAGCCAGGGGATAGAACAGCCAGGGGATGAATCACCATGGCAAAAATGAGAGGACACGCATTTGGCTGGGAAGCCTTGTTAGAGGTTGCTAAAAATACCCCAGGGGAGAGGAGCTGTGCAGTGAAGGGGCAGCACCCAGGCATGCTGCACTTGCCTATCCCCAAGAGGGGCTGGCCCAGAGGGAGGAGAGCTACCACCAGACACAGCCTGACAGATCACTCAGAATCATCTGCCGGTCCCTCCTACCCTGTCCCACAGGATTGATGGGAGCTCCCCTCATCCAGAAAAGGAGGAGATGGCTGGAGCATCCATCTAGATCCAAACCCAGCCTAAGGAGCTAGGACCCTGCGGCACCACTTTGGGTCTAAGTTTTACAGACTGCACAAGTCTGCGCAGGCTATGGGGACTGCTAATCCCAGCTTGATCCCTCCCTCCGCTACCTCCACAGGGAATTGCCAGCAACTCTTTCCAAAGTAAGCAGGCTCATTTTTTCCCCTTGGTGTCATTCTGCTGAAATGCTTTGCACTAAACAACTCAGCAGCGCTGCTAAAGAATGGGGGTAAGCAAGATGCTCCACCCAGGGAAGCCTTGTTGGCACCTGTCCCACATTCTGGGTGAAGGACGCATGAGCAGAAGCTTGGATTTTAAGACAGTAAGAGCCTTGCAGGGCTGCAAGTGTTACCACCTGTGATCCCTTCCAGAGCACAGAGCAAGCACAGACTGAGAAGGGAGTGGCAGAGGAGTTTCAAGGTGCTCTTGCATCCTGTGAGCCCAGGATCAATATCCCAGCTGTCAGGGCTGTCCCCACGCCTCTGCCATCTGCCAGGCACACACCCCAGCCCCTTGCACACACAAAGTGGGGCACAGTCCCCATCCCCACACCTGTGGTCACCTCATGTCCCTGGGGCTCAGGCCAGTACCCACCTCCTCAGTCACTCCTGCAGTCCCTCCTTGCCTCAGGGCCACTCCAATACCAGCCTGGGCATCCCGTGCTGACAGTCTCCGGTCCTCCAGGACTTTTGCAAGGATCTTGTGCTCCAGGGCCTGGAGTTCTGCTTGCAAGTCTTCCCGCTGGAGGATGAAGGCAGCGGCACCATCCTGCTGGGACTGTGACAGGAACCTACTCATCCACACTGGGAACTGTGCTTCCACCTGGAACAGTGCAGACAGAGCTCAGCCCTGGAACAGGGATTCCTGCTTGCCTTTCTGCCACAGGCTGGGGACCAGGGACTCACATCAGCCCGCACTGTCTTCAGCTGCTCCAGTATCCCCTCCACGTGCCTCCCCATCACCTCCTGATCTGACTTGAGGCTTGCCAGCTCCCTCCTCAGCACTGCCACCTCCTGCTCCAGCTTGCCCAGCTCCTGCCGGAAGGTCCCTCGCAGGTTCTCCTGCACCGAGCTGTGCCGAGAGAAAGGTAACAAAAACCTGTGCCAATTGGCCCAGTTCCCCTCCACAAACTGGAGGAAGAGGTTCATCCCACATCCCCCATCACCTATGCTCAACCCCATCTCCAGATCCAGTTTTAATTCCAGTGGCAGTGACCTTTTCTACTGCATCCCATGGGAAAGCATCCTCAGCTTTCCTCTCAGCTGAAGGACCACATTCGCAGTGATGCTAAATGACAGCAGCAAAGGTCAGCTGCTGCCATTGCTCTTGGAGTCCTGCTGCCAGCCACAGAACCACAGAATGGGTCAGGCTGGAAGAGACCACAGGCGGTCATTTGGTCCAACCTCCCTGCCCTAGCAGGGTCATCCCAGAGCACATGGCACAGGATTGCATCCAGACAGTTCCGAACTATCTCCAGTGAGGGAGACTCCACAACCCCTCTGGGCAATCTGTTCCACCGTGTGGTCACTGCACTGTAAAGAAGTTCTTCCTCATATTCAGGTGGAACTTCCTGGGTATCAGTTTCTGCCTACTACCTCTTATCTTATTGCTTGGCAGCACTGAGAAGAGCCTGGCTCCAACCTCTTGTCACTCTCCCTTCAGCCACTGACACTGATGAAGTTCCCTTTCAGTTGTCTCTTCTCAAGGTGAGCAGGCCCAACTCCTTCAGCCTTTCCTCTTAAGAGAGATTCTCCAGTCCCTTCATCATCTCTGTAGCCCTCTGCTGGACCAGCTCCAGGAGCTCCATGTCTCCCTTGTACTACTGAGGAGCCCAGAACTGGATACAGCACCCCAGAGGTGGCCTCACTAGGGCTGGGGAAGAGACAAGATCATCTCCCTCAACCTACTGACAATGCCCTTACTAATGCACCCTAGGATACCACTTGTCTTTTTGGCCAGAAGGGCACAGTGCTGGCTCCCACAGACACCCACACATGTATCCTTCCTTCCTTTCCCGTCCACACTATGCCTCTTGATCTCTCCTTTGTCCCAAGCCAGGCCTGCAGACCCCTCCTAAGCTGAGGGGAATTCACCCAGCTACCTGCCTGCCCCTAACAGAGCAATGGCCTTGCCCCACAGCCAGCATTACCTCTGCCACTCCGAGTTCAGCTCCAGCAAGCGCGCTTCCATTTCCTACCAGGAAAGGTGGAAGGGGTGAGACCTGTGACACCACTGGTGAGCGTGTCCCATCCAGGTACCACCACATGCTTGTCCACTTACCTGGGAAGCTTGTGCCATTTTGCCCAGGCGCTCATCTAAATCCTTCTGCACCTGGGCTCGGAGCACATCCAGCTCCCCCTGAAGGATGAGGAACAGGGTGGAACATCAGAGCCTGGCCCTGCACACCCCCTGCACATCCCTGCATTCCCCATGTCACTCACCTGGAGGTGGTTGGCCATGTCGGTGTGGAGATGCTCCTTCAGCCCCGCGTCCCGGCGGCTCACCAGCCCCTCCAGCAGCGCAAGGATGTCTCCTGGGGGTGGTTCTCCCCCTGCTGTCACTGCTGCCGCCCCACGACGCAGCTCCCACCGTGACAGCTCGGTCTCCAGTGCCTCAAAGTGCTTCTCCAGGGACTGGAAGCGAGCCAGGAGTCGGTGTCCCCCCTGCAGCAACAAAAACAGGGTGTGATGCAGCCCCCCAGGGAAGTGCCTGCTCCACAGGACCCCTGTGAAAGGGGAGCCTGACCACCCATTCCCCAGAGTCAGTGGCATCTTATTCATCTGTTGCTTCCCAGGAGAAGTCAGATGTTTCTCCTGCTCCATCCCAGGGACACCCCAAGAGATGGCCACAAGCTGGGGGAGCCAGCATGGAACCATCATCTGTCCCATTCTCCACCATTCCTCATACCCTGGAAGCAATTGTTCAGCTATGGATCACACCATCCCAGCTCTCCCTGTAAGGCACTCATCCCACCTGGGTCACCACCATGCCTGTGCTGAAGCTTACCTGGTCCAGCGTGGTCAGGTCCCCTACCCCAGGAACATCAGAGGAGGAGGAAAGCTTTCCAGCTCCCCACCATGAGAAGGAAGGCAGCCTGAGTGTTGACAGTCCATATGGGTACAAGTACCAAGCTCCTGGGCACAGAAGGATGAGATGGTCAAAACCACAGGCTGGTAATGGGCCACAGTAGTGGGCAGGGTGGACATGCAGAGGCTCAGCCATCAGCATCTCCAGGGATTACCAGGAGATACTGGCATGGGGATGCAGATGGACCAGGTTACCAGAAGCCATGAGCACTGATCTCCAGGCTATGGCAGTGGGATGCTCTGCACTGCCCCAGATCTCAGGGCAGCGCATCAAAGGAGGCTGGCTCACCGTAGGCACCAGCAGCGAGGAGCAGGAGGAGCAGCAGCAGCAGCAGGGACCTCTTCAGACGTGGGTGGCGCCTGGAGCATAGAGAAGAAAGAGGTGCCCGTAGGACTGCAGCCACCTTCCATCACCTTTGGATGGGGGCCAGAGGGAAAGCAAAGATGACAAGACACCCACCACCCCAAATGTGCCTCCCCTTCCCAGGGTCCTGCAGGTTTTTCCCACGCTTCCCCCATCCTGGTGTCCCCCAGCACACTCACCTGGAGAAAGGGACGCTGTCCAGGTGGGAAGCCGTGCCAGTGAGGCGGCGCCAGGCCCCTGCCAGCCTCGAGAACAGCCACCCTGTGAAGCAAACTGCCAGGAGACAAAACAAGCCTCAGGAGGGGTCCTGGCAGAGATATCCCCTCCATGCCTAAGGGTGGCACCACAAGGGGATAAAACCCCTCCACCCAAACAGGGAATAGCACACACAGCACCCAGAGAACATTGCTGCTAGAAGTGCCCTGCCAGCCCTCCACTCACCTGGGGAGGTGAACACTTGCCAGAGGAAGGAGCCCACCCGGGAGGCTGCAGCTCTTAGACCTGACCCAGAGCTACTCTGGCCTGAATAATAGTGACCTGGAAAGGAAGCAGCAAGTCACCAATGCAGACAGCATCCCAGTGCATTCCATCTAGCAGGGACTAGCAGCACACTGGGTACAGCCAGACCCTGGCTGGTCCCCCTGGGGATGCCTCCCCTGCATTCCTGCCACTACAGACAGACTAGTGCACTCCTACCAGCATAGTCGTCCTCTGAGGAGTACCCAGATGAAGATGTGTAGGTGTCATATGTCTTGCTCTCTAGCACCCCATTGATCTTACTGGACTCGGTGTCCCCTGTGCCTCTTCTTCTCCTAGTGGAGAGCTCTCCACCTGCCCCCAAAACACAGAGTTAAACTGAGAAATCACCCACCATCACTTCCACAAGGGGCAACCCAGTCAGCCAGCCTGGGTAGTTGCCCCAACAGTCTCCAGTGTCCAGGGAGGTCCCCAGCTGCCCTAGGAGAGTGAGAGGGCTCACCCCAGTATGTGCTGCTGTCCAGGTCATCATCCAGCATGGAGCTACCCAGGGCAGCAAGGCCCCGGCTGCCCCCTAGGTACGACTCGCTCATCATGGACTCGCTATAGTAGGAGGTTTGGGTGCTGGGGGCAGGAGAGAGGCGTTTTGTGCTGCTCGATTTCCTCCTGATTGTCCTGCGGGAGGCGACAACAGGTACATCAGACGTGTGGTTACAGCGTGGCGGGGGGGACGGAGGGAACCTATGAGGGGAACTGGGGAATTCACCCCAATCCCTCGACTAGCATCACTTCCCTCCACACCGGATGGCGGCAGCTTTCGGAAGCTGCAACCTCTGCTTAACGGAGGCCTCCCGCCCGTCCCGGGCATCGCTTCCGCTCGCACCGCTGCGGTTTTCCGGCACTTGCAGCGCACCTCCCTCCTCCCTCTCTCTCTCTCCTCCCTCTCGCCATCCAGCTGCAGCTGGGAGCTGGCACCCGGCCACCCACGGCAGGCTCCAGTGCCGGGCCCGTGGGGACGCAGCGGTGCCTGGGCAGGGAGCGCGGGGCTCTGGCCGCAGCCGGGGCACAGCCAGTGCCAAGGCGGCCATGCCGGAATGCGTCGGGCTCCCCGTCATGCTCCCTTCTGCAAGCTATCCCCACACCCCATCCAGGAAGGTGCCCGGTCCCTGGCGCGGGATGGAATGCCCCGCCCCTGTCAGATTTGGGCAGGGGGAACCCCCCACTCGTGCCCCCCACTGACCTGCCGGTGGTCTCCTTGAAGGGGAGCTGTGTCCCACCCAGCAGAGATGTGCTGCTGCTGCTGGTCGTGGCATCATCGTCCCCGGGGTAATAGCGGCTGGTGACAAGGCGCTGGCTGCGGCGGGACATGGCGGCAGCAGGAGGGGGGGCTCGGCTCACCTGGGGGTGGGGAGAGGGCGGCGGAGAGAGAGAAGTGTCAGTGGCAGGTCCCTGGAGGGACGCACCCAGCGGGATCCCACCCGCGGGGACCCTGTGGTCCCCACCCCTGTGGCAGGGGTCCCGGCCCACACCGAGCGCCGTCCCGACCTGGCGGCCGTGGGGTGCCCCGGGATGGAGCCGCTTCCCTCCCCGTACAGGGGTNCCGCCCCGCCCCGCCCGCCGCCGCGGGGAGGGGGGCAGCCACCGCTCCCGCGGCCTCTGGGGACCTCTTCTTTATCATCGTCATTACTGCTATGTGTTATTATTACCGCCACTGGCATGTTCTTTTTATTTTATTTTCATCATTTGGGGGTGCCGATGATGAGGGCCCATCCGCACTCTGTTGCCCGCCGGGAATTTCCCACCTCCCCGAACACCTCAGCCCTGGGCTTCCTCCCGCCACGCCCAGCAAGGGCAGCAGCCAGCCCAGGGCATGGATGATGCCAGCCCAAAATGGGAGCTCCCAGGTGCAGGGCTGCACCCCAGCCCCGTTTGGGCTTTGCTGGGATGGCTGGTTTGCTGGTCCTGGTGGGGTGAGAAATCCCCGCACCCCACGCACCACCCGACACGGCCGAACCTATCCCTGGGGCGTGGGCAGCCCCACTCAACACCCGTGTGCCCACGCCGCCTCGACTGGGCGGGCGTGTTCTGCTGCTCCCTGGGCCACTGGCTCCAGACACCCCGCTGCCACTGCTCTTCCCCACGGTCGGCTGGACAGGCTCGTCAGGGGCTTGTGAGCCAAACCGGGCTGCTCCCGTGGGACCTTGAACCGCTGCGGCACAGCTGGGACCTTGTGCAAACTCACCGGGCTGAAAAAACAGCCACCCTCCCACACCCCGCGTTTTTAAATCTGACGGCGCCTCGGAAAAAGATTTGCCTGGGGGAGCTCTGAGAGCCAGGGCAACTAGCCACCTGTGTCTGGATGCGGTTTTTAAGCTGTGTCTGTGGGGCACAGTGCAGGAATGGTCCCCCTGGCTTTGGTACGGAGCAAAGGGGTATTTATATAAAGAGTTTAAAAAATACGAAGCTGGCAGAAGGGAAGGAACCTATTGCAAAACAGCCCTGAAACCTTTTCCTCCGTGTGCTGGGCTTTGGGGCACAAGCCAGGGCAGTGGCAGGAGGACGTGCTGTCAGCATCGGGGGGGCACACTGCAACAAACCCCGATTCAGCGTCCCCAGCCCCGTTGTGTAACACAGACAGATCCTCTTTGTCTCCCTTTTCTTTCTTTTTTTTTTTCTTCCTTTTGAGCCCATTTTTTGTTCCAGCCAAAATCTCTGCATAGCTTTTCCAGCTCCATCTCCCACTGTGCCAGCTGCCTTTTTTCACCCTTTCCCGTGGCTTCCCATCCCTTTGCAAGTGTCTGGTTGGGACAGAGGACATCTCTCCTCCCCAGTGGGGCCTTTATGTCTGGCCATGCAGATGGCAATCCCGTGTCCCGACCTGGGTATACTGGCAGTGGCTGTCACAATGGCACCTGCTCCAGCTGATCTAACCCTGCATGGATTAACCCCCCCGGCAGGCTCAGGGGATAAGCTGGGTGCTGAGCCACCAGGCACTAAGCAGGGTGCACAGCCCCAGGTCAATCCATCCCCTCCTTAGGAGCCACTTTTTCGGGTGTGAAAAGAGTCAGTGGTGGTTCCTGGGGGATTTGGGAAGATGTTCTGAGGGGAGTGGGGTTTGTCCTTGCTGCATCCCTGGTCCTGTGGAGGAGGTAGTGATGTCAGAGCCATGGGAATTTTTGAGTGGGTGTGGGAAGACTGGGGCAAAGATAAGTGGTGTGTAGCTGGGAGCTTCTGCCTCATTTTCCCCACCACAGCAGTGGGGAGTCTCAGCTCTCTTTCTGGGGGTCACCAGGACATCACCGTGCTGAGGGTGGGGGTGGGGCAGAAGGAGGTTGCCAGCTGTTCCAGTTTGGCAGCTCTTTCTGGGGAAAGGCAGGAAAAATCCCTACCCTTTCCTAAAAGGCTTTGGAGGGCTGAAGTGACATGTCCAGGCACGCAAGGACAGGCCAGGGCTGGGAAAGCAGCCTTGGTGGGGAAGATCACAGCTCACATCTTCTCCACTAGGCCAACCTTTTTATTTAAATTCCCTCCCTGTCCCAGCTATCCTTAGAACCTGCTTTCCTGGTTCATCACACCACCAGCTCTGACACCACCAAAAGCTGATGCTACACAGAATCAGAGCTGCACATCAATCCCACATCATCCTCGGCAGCACAGCAAAACAGCCCAATCCAGCAGCGTAGCCAGCCCCCCATCACACCCACGACCCCACATCATCCACCAGCACCTCTTCCTGGTGGGCTGCTCTGGCCAGGCAGTGTCCCACCACCACCAGCACCTTCCCCAGGCGCCGGTCCAGTGCCTGCAAGTGGGGCTCAGCCAGGACAGGGGCCAGTGGATCTGTGGCCAGCGCCTCGCGCAGTACATCACTCAGGCGGTAGGGCTGGGTGGCCAGCAGCTGCAGCCGCAGGTAAGTCGACTTCTTGATGCTGCCAGAGATGAGGAGGGAGAGGTCTCAATAGGAGGAGCCTCTCCCCAACAGCAGACCCAGGTGGGCGGCAGCCCCTTACCTGCAGCATTGCTGGAGAGGGGCCAGGATGGACGGTTCATCCCGTGAGTGTGTGCCAAAGCTGGGGGTGGGGAGAAGCCAATAAGGACGTGTCAGGGTGGCATTTCAGCAAGGCTGGAGGTCTCCCCCCACGCCTTTGCTGTGATTGCTCCCCCTACTCCCAAGTTTACCCGCGACCATTGTCCAGGTGGAGCAGGAAAGTGTCATTCCCGAATTTCTCAAAGGTCTCATAGTGGTGCCGGTCCATGTTGCCTGTGGTGGGCCAAAAAATTTGCCATCAGGTTGTGGGCTGGGAGATGGGAGCAGGGACATGGAGCACTCTCCTGGTGTGAGACTGAAACCCAGAGCCCGGGGAAAAGGGTTGGAGGCATCTTTAAGATGTCCATCTGGTGGCCATGGCTGTGCAGGGAACTGAGCAGAGACCCCACGGCCTCCAGGCCCCTTCTCATCCCAGCAACCCCACACAGGGACAACAGTGGCAAATGGAGCAGAAGTAATGGCAAAGGCATGGCTGGGTGGTCAGGAATGAAGAGATGGGAAACTCTCCCAGTCAGATGCTGGTGAGGGGACAGTGCAGGGAGGAAGAAGTGGCCCAGGGATAGGAGAGACAGCAAGAGCCCTGGGCAGCATCATCTCCACCTCTGGCTCTGCAGGGGCTGCATGAGAGAGAGTGCTGGAAGGTGCTTCCCATGTCCAGGATATTCAGCTGGGGTCTCCCTGGCATCTCTTCACCTTCCACTTCTGCCTGGGAAATGCCCTGGTGGCACAGCCCTGTGCTCTCATTATGGGTAAGACTGCGGCTGACTGCAGCCTGAACAGCAGTTTGGCCAGCAAACCTTGCAGGGCATAGTACCAGGGGACACAGAGCCATCAGGTCCTCTTGGTCCTGAGGGACCTCCACAGCCCCCAGCACAGGCACAGAGGGGCTCACCCATGAGGAAATCGAGGATTGTCATGTCGATGAGGTCGAGGAGGCGACGGCCCCTGTTGTAGGGTGGGGTCTCTCGCACCTGAGCGCAGTAGTTGGGATTCAGCTCCCACCTGGTGGCAGAGGCCGGGGAGAGAAAGGGGTCATGAGAGAGGCTGTGGAGAAACCCACTCCCATCCCATCCCATGGCTCTGCTGGCCCATGTCCCCACACCCCCCATGCCCTGTCTCACTCAGCCTTCTTGCTCTTGTGGTAGGAGCGGCGCCAGGGGCTGCGCCAGGAGCGGCGCTTGGCCAGGGTCTTGTCAGGGAGCAGGGCAGCCATGGAGCCCTCCAGCCGGTCCGGTTTGCCGCAGAGGGCGTGCTCGGTGGAGCAGTAGTAGGAGCACTCCCCGTAGAAGCAGACGTTACCCGCTGGCCATGGGGACAAAGCAAAGGTTGACAAAGAGAAGGAAGGCAACAAGCCTGTGACCCCCAGGTAGAGTGGTCCAGCAAGCAGCCAGGGGAGGATGCTCCATGCACACTGGTCATGTGCCACCAGCAAAGCAATGGCAAGGGAGGCTGTGAGGAACACAAGCCTGTGGCAGGGTACCCATGGGAGCTGGAACAGTCCCCAGCAGGATAGTTTGCCTGAGTGTGGGGGGAGCCAGGGGAGCAGCAGCCAGCTCCAGGTGAGCTCCATCCAGGTGGCCATAGGAGAGGACAGAGAGCATGAAAGCTCACCTGGGGAGATGAAGAAAGTCTTGGCCAGTTTCTTGTCTGTGGTGATATCCCGAATTTCCTTTGTTATGTTGACCAAACGGCCAGAAACTGGGGGGATTCGCCGGAAATCCAGGATCCTGAAACACAGAACTTGGAACCATTTCTTTCTGACCTCAGCTGGTTTAATAACAGTGAGTTATTAAAACTGACAGGAGACACAGGCAGGCCTCACAAAACGGAGCGAGAGGTGGGATGAAGGAGCAGTTTCTCTGGTGATTTGCCAGTATGGGAGGGCAGGGTTGGATGCAAAGCTTCTGCTCACCTGTCCAGGTGGAAGGCTGAAATCTCTGCATTGTGCCGCTCAAAGTCTGAGAAGTAGAAGAAATCAATAGGGGTCTCCTGGTCCCGGGTCTGCCTGGAAGGAGAGGGGACAGTGGGGGCAACCATCGTGGATGGGGTCACTCCAAGCATGGGATTAGTTCCAAACCACCACCTTGTATTCACTGGTGACACTGGAGATAGCCAGACCCAGTCTTCTCCTGTCACTTCCTGATGTGGGTGGCTCTATCCAGGCTCCCTCCCATGCAACCCCTGCCTCCGACTCAAGGGTGGGGAAGCCCTCATGGACTGGTGGCTCCTGGATGGTCCTCATGGACCACCTACTTCTTTCCACCACTGGAGGTCACTACCCCATCACAAGCTGCATCCAGTTTGCAGCAAGCACCACCAGGGAAGGCAAGGGAAACGGGACCATTCTGCCCGCCTCAGTTTTGGGATGGAGGTGCTGAAGCGAGGCAGCACATGAAGCATTTCTCCATTTCTCCCTCCATGGTCCCCTCTGGCCACTCCTGGCTACCTAACAGGACGAGGGCGAGGTATACGGTTGTTCCAGGCTCTACTCACTTCATGGGCTTGAAGAGGGCCTGCCCATAGTTTGGGAACGTCATGATGAGCTTGAGCTGGGTCCCGCCGGACTTCTGGACTGAAAGGAGGCACATGGGGATGAGAGAGGCTTGCAGCAGGCAGCAAGGCAGGGGTGTGGACAAGGTGCAGGCGGGGAGGTGGTACCCGAGCTGACGATCCTTTGCGTGGCCAAATCCCGGAGGAGCGTGGGCAGCAAGGGGTCCCGGCGGGGGTACAGCTCATAGCGGTTGATGCCGATGTGGAACTTGAGCCAGGTGGGGTAAGTGTCATAGGCCGTCTTCCCTGTCGGGAGGAGCGTCTCGGCTTTACTGCTGCTGACCCTGCAGCCCGACAGCCACCACCAC
This sequence comes from Rhabdornis inornatus, assembly GCA_013397075.1. Lineage (NCBI taxonomy): Eukaryota > Metazoa > Chordata > Aves > Passeriformes > Rhabdornithidae > Rhabdornis > Rhabdornis inornatus. The sequence goes on along the minus strand of VWZS01003242.1, from coordinate 27,339 downwards.
CCCAACAACAATGACAGTTTTAGTTGGGACAGGATGGGTCCCGTGTCCCTGGGCCCTTCCTGGGAGCCAGTGCGTGGAGGGTAATGTGGGGAGAAAGCCCAGAGCAAGCCCTGGATGGGTTCCAGGTTTCATGGTAGTGGAACCCCCTGCCACATGCCTCCATGGGGCTCTTGGCACCTGGCAGATTGCACCCAAAGTCGGTGGCCAGAAAGACCAGCATGGCTGGATGGGACACAATGTTTTCCCTCCATCCCCCATGGAAAATCCCTGGATTGATCCTGCTTCTCTTTTCCATGCATTCATTTCCTTGCTGGAACAGATAATCTCATTGTTTTTCCCTAAGAGACTGGCTCCCAGGAGTACAGTCTGCTACATCCCTCCATGTGCTTACTGGGGACACAAGTGTGAACACAGAACAAGGGTGGAGAAGCATGGGCTTCCCAGCCATCCCCAGCACTGACCTGAATTCCCATCCTCAACAACACGTTCCCCTTGGGTGGGTTTCCCCAGGGGGATAAGTTTGGGTTAGCACTATCCCAGTCTCTGTGCATCCTGAAAATGTGCAGTTTGCTGGCATTCAAGGGAGCCCGTGGAGGCATCTGCCCCACCTCTGTGCTAGCACACACCGCCGCTGCAATGGGACAGATAGCCCAGGGCATCTATAATCCAGATCCATGTCTCTCTTGAGGAAAACACAGGCTATGCCTTGATTTCATCAAACCAGACCCAAGGCTACCCATAGGTGGTCCTCAGAGACAAGGCAAATGCCCATTTGTGGAAACCAGCTCTTAAGCCAGCTTTTATTCTCTCCCAGTTCTAGCAGGCACCACTTTTGGAAGGTGTGCTTTCTGTAAGGAAGCTGCTATGTGTTACAATGCAAAAGCTTTTAATATCTTCCCTTCTAATTAGAGGTTAGTAGTCCAAAGATAAAAATAGACAGCCATCAGCAGTGAGCTCATCATACGGCCAAGCCTGAAGAGATCAGTCAACATCCTGCAAAATGCAGGACAGGAATGGTCTCATGGTTAGAGGTAACCTACATTGCAGGCTTTGCATCTCCAACATACCAAGAGAGGGGGATAAAACTGGTTAGAAATCTGGAGCGGGGACTTCCTCATATACAGAGAGAGACACTAAGGGCCAGTCTGCACTGGGGAAGGGAAGCAGCTGAGGAGATCACCTAGTAGACATCCATACCACCATTAATAGTTCAAGAGTCTCCTTTAGCTTTGCTGTGTGCTACAAGCTTTTGGGTAGCAACTCAAAAATTCAGGGCTAGGAGAAGATTTGAGATATGAGAAGAGCATGCTTAGCAATGGGGGCCCTTCTGGGGTAGGATGCTGATCTACAAAAAGAAACTACATGTTTGCTCCCTGCTGTTTGTCCCCTCAAACCCACATATCTCCCAAATGCAAGCTAGGGTTGACCTTGCTCCTCACCATTCGTCACTCCTGCTGCTGTGCAGGCTGAACTTCTCCATGGGGTTGATGATAAACAGCTTGTCTTTCTCTGTCACCTCTGGGACTGGGATGTTGTAAAGAGGATGCTCGAAGAGTGCTGCCAACTTTGATCCCTTGGTCCATCCTGCATTCCCCTCTTCGTGTTGCTGTTGGAACCCTGGCTCTCCAGTCCTCAAGCGCAGCCCTGCTCTCCGTGGCTGGGAACTTTTCTCCAAGGAGCCGTTACTTCCACTGAAATCCTGAAGGATTCGCAGGCTCAGCTTTTTGAGGCCAGCTGGCATGGGGCTGCCTGATAGGACACCCACAGCTTTTGATGCTTTCATATCGCGGCTGCAGGGCCTGTGGGCCGTGGGGAGAGCAAAATCCATCACCAGGTGCACGGAAAGGGCCAAGAGCAGAAGGAGGAGAAGGCTGGTTTTAAATTTCCTCTGGAAAAGTGTTTGCAGCCGGCACCGCATCCTTCCTCACACAAAACACTCAGCAAGGGGTGGGTGCCCACACAGGGTTAAAAATGTTGGTGTGGCTACAGCCTCTGTGCAAAAATAGGAGAGACGTTTCCTGGATTTAGAGCATTACAGCAAAAGAGCAACTGGTACAAGGGCAGAGTGGCAGGAAAGATCTGTCACCACGGCACCTCACAGTGTGACACCAGGAGGATGGGACAGGAGGTTGTGGTGGGGTTTATCAGCACTGATAAGGGTCAAGCTGCCACTGCCAAGGTTAGAGTGAATGGGGCAAGCTCCAAATCAATAGCTGCAAGGCTGGCTCAGGGACAGCAATGGTTGCAGATGACTCCCCACTGTACTGCCTCTCTGTGCTGTCACCTGCACAGAGCTGCAGAACATTTCCTTGAATACACAGCATTTAAATGGTTCTGTCCCTCTGCAGCACACACCCTGCTGAGTACTGTGTAGCCCCATTCCCCATGTTCATCACAGCTGCACTCTGAGAATCCAGAAGAATTTTTTCCCCATTGCTTGGCCATATCATCACCTTCCTTCATCCATTGAAAATCAGTTGTACTCAAGCCTCCTCTCAAAAACTACTCAAACTGGATAAAACAAAAGGGATGTAAATATTGACATTGCTGTGAGGGGAAATGCTGGGCAGGCAGTGTAAAGAAGGGCTACCAGGCAGGTGAATTTCAGGGGCAGACAAGGATGTTCCCAGGGCCTCTAAATCAGGTATGGGAGACAGGCAGGATGGGGATATTGCCTTGGACATCAGCACAGAGGGGCAATGCGACCCACTGATTGCTGGGGAGGACTGTCAACTTGTGGGAGGGAAGAGCATTTATTTTTACAAGAAATTCACTTCTTCAGTGATGTCCAGAGACACAAAGCTGGGATGTGTGCACAAAAATGGTTCATGAGTTGTAGGATGGAGCTTTGTATTTGAGAAGGGACAGAGATGCACAGGACTACCTGCAATAAGTCTGGGGGCTGGGGTACAGTCTGGCACAATGTTTCTTTTCTCTTTGATCTTCCAAGGGATGCAGAAGGCACGTGAAATCCCATATAACATGCAGTCTTCCTTGTCGCGTGATGCACCGGCAGCCAGCTTGGAAATGCTCACTCCCAGCCAGGGAGGGTATGATCATCAGCAGGCAGAAGGGGATATTCTGCAGACCCCCTCCTCTGCGGCCATCCCTGCGCTACCCTGTCCGCACCGTCCTGTGCCGGCTCCTGCCGCGCGTGTCTCGGTCCCCGCCCAGGCGGCGCGCTAGGAACGCGGCGTCCCGGTGTTCTTGGCTCGCGTGTCCCACGGCGCGACAGTTGCCTGGAAACCGCCTCCGGCTGACACCATCACCGCCCCAGATCCAGCCAGCCCGCGTTCCCGAGCCTTCTGCTAGCAAGATGGCCGGGGAGAGCCGGGGCAAGCGAGGGGGAGGAGAGCTTTCCAGCCCGGCTGGCGAGCTCGGAGCTCGAAGCCCTGCAGAAGGAGCTGGTGGAGGGGAGCAGATGGCTTCCCTGGGTGGGGGAGCACAGTGTCTTGCTCCGGGAAGTTTGCTGAATTCAGTCCGGACACACGTTTCAGACAGAAGGCCCCTAGGAGGGGCTGTAGCTGGAACATGGGATCATTAGGTCATAGCTCAGAAAAACAACAACCAAAACACCAACTCCGTGTACTAACTGATCGCCTCAAAGGAGCTGGGCTCGGCTCCCGGAGGAGAGCCACAGATTTTATTATTCCAGAGCCAGCCCCGAAGAGAGGGAGACCTCTTCCTTCCAGTGCCCCAAACCAGCTCCAAACGGGGCTGGAGGGGATAGAAACCTCCTTCTCATATCCTAGAGTCAGATGGGCAGGGGGACCCTATGGGCTGAAGCCACCCTACTGACTGTTAGCCCCATTCCCAGATAATGAACCTTGCAATCCTACCTCCTCACCCTGATTTAGCATGCCATTGGAAAGCAAAGGCAGGGGGCTTAGGTGAGGCATTTGCCACCCTTGGCACTTCAATGCTGGCATTAAATATTAACCAAAAGATTTTTCAGCGAGTCAGACATGAGCCTGCAGCAACAGAGAAGAGCTGCAAACCTTCAAAGTCTGCCCTGATCACCTGACAAGCACTTCGATGTACCTTGTTGCCATGACATCATCATAGAGACATGGTTGAATTTGCACCTCTTTCTTCTCATCTCCCCCCTCCAGCTCTTCCTCCATCTTCCCAGCAGGTTCGAGTCACCCTTGGGGCGGAGGAGGAGCCCTGCATCCGAGGACATTTTCACTGCTGGCTCCAAATCATCGGCAGCTGATAATGATGTTCCCATCTCTCCTCAGCAGGGAGGGATGAAGTCGTGAGGCTCAGCTTCTGAGCTACTATCGCAGCTTTAGGGGCTGGATGCATAGAAAGAGTCATTTTGGCTGCCACCCATCCATCACCCTGCTGGATTTTTCATCTCATTTTCTACATCTGACTCAGCCTGATGCTTTGATGGGTAATGGCAGCAATACACAGGAGGGCAAGAAATGAGAGGGAAAGAGAAAAGCAAGCAAACTGTTGCCAACTTTCTCAGCTTTCCACTAAAAATCCATAAAGAAAAATCCTCCAGCAACTGAGAGCAGTTTTACAGTAAGAAGTAGAGAGGCCTTAGAGTCTCCGAAGCCTCATAGAATCATAGTTTGGGTTGGAAGGGACCTTTAGGGGTCACCCAGTCCAATGTCCTTGCAATGACCAGGGGCACCTTGAACTAGATTGTATTGCATAGAGCCTCATCCCACCTATCCCTGAATGCTTCCAGGGGTGGGGCACCCACCAGCTCTCTAGGCAACCTGTTCCAGTGTTTCACCACCCTCATTCTAAGAGACTTTTTTCCTTCCCTATATCAATCTAGAACAAACCTCTTTTAGTTTAAAACCTCTAATCCTTGTCCTATCACAACAGGCCCTGCCAAAAAGCCCCTCTTCAGCTTTCCTGTTGACACCCTTTAGGTACTGGTATAAGGTTTCTCCAGAGTTTCTCTTCTCCAGGCTGAAGAACCCCAACCCTCCCAAGCCTGTCTTCATAGCAGAGGTGCTTCAGCCCTCTGATCATCTGCGTGGCCTCCTCTGAACTGGATCCAGCAGGTTGATCTGCCACAGAGGGGTCTCTTATGGGAAAACACAGGATAAGGGACCATCTCTGATCCGTAAACCTTACTCCTCTGAAAATTACAGGTATGCCCGAAGATGTTCCAGCAAAAGGAGGGTGAAAGTCTTTTCTCTAACACACACGGGCCAGCAAAGCATGGCTCAACTTGCAAGAGGCAGGACAATTGATCTGATTGAACAGTTGCCTCAGGGCAGGAGCTCTGAAATACAGCCACATTTTTGGAGGCTGAGGCTTGTGCTTTCAGGTAAAATGCCAATGAAAGGAATGCAAACCAGCTAACAAGGGTTTGCCTCCTCATGATAACTCCCTGTAGGAAATCTGTTACCCTTGTGAATAAAAATAGCCTGCCACTCACCTGCGAGCCACCTTGCACTTACCTGATGAGAAATGCAGTGTGGGAGCTGACTTGCTGCACATTCACACCTAGCTCACCTTAATCTGTTTGCATACTCAGGCTTTGAGAAGGCTTGGGAGCACTCACCCTTCCCTTGTTGCCAATGCAGGTCATGGAGACATTAGCTTTGGTCAGCTGGTGGCCAAGAAGATAAACAAGCAGCAAGTCCAAGAGACTGTGTGCTGAGATCAGCAGTTCCGTGTGGTCAGCTGCGGGTCACCACAACCCTGCAGAGGTGCCCATGACCAGTGTGCCTGTGCATATGCACAGAGCAGTTAATTATTCATTAGTGTGAAAGAGGCACAATTAAAGTGACCCTGGAATGGCTGAAGGGATCATCCCACTCCAGCGTGGGGCATTCCAAAGACTTTACCTCTTGCTCTGAATTTAGAAGAGACAGTTGAAGAAGAGGAAATAACCTTTTCCACCTGCCAGTGTACAAAGTGTTGTCAATAGCACTATCTCCACATAAAGGCAGCCAGCTGGAGGGACACAGAGCAACCACATGATGAGACAGCTCAGAGGATTTGGGGTCTTCTACACAGCACAGCAATTCTGATCGTGGGGCAGGAATCATGGTACCAACCTATCCTGGCCCAGCCAAGCACAGATGGTCCAAATTTGAAATAATTCTTAGTTGTCTGCATATTATTCCAATTCCTGGCTCCGTGACACAATGAAATTGAGAAAGGACACCCCTAGCATAACACTTGAGGTTCAGAAAAAGGAACAAAAGGAGATTTGTTGACCAGGTTGATCCACCACAGGCATTAATGTAGAAAGATCCTTCAGACTTATGTACGGACTAGAGGTGTCAGCTGGCAACATTCTGAGAGGAAATCTGAAAATTAAGGAGGTTACAAATATGAGACTCCAACGACCAAAGTTGAGGCACACTGGCGAGGCAGCAGACACAGTTACATTCCCTTGCTGCTACTGCTTAGACAGCTACCTGGACAGAGGGATGTGGCCAGCAGCACCATGGGCCTGGCAACCTTCCTTCACCATCATGGCTTGCATGGCTAAAAGGAACTGAACAGGGAGGATGAGTGTCACACAGGAAACCTGCAGAATGGAGCTCTGTCACTGTCCTCTGCCTGTGCTACACCATGGCTTACTTATTTCCATGTTTCTTAAACTACTTTGCCTACATAAATGCACACAAAGACATTTTACTAAACTTTTATTGTAAAAACACAGTTCCCCAGGTTTTATAAATAAGCCATACACGTAACATAGTTACGCTCATTCGATCCTCCAACACCAACAGCTTTAAAAAATGAAACAGGCTAAAAGAATGCAAGTCCAGAAAAACATCAGGTTTCTGATGACCAAGTTATATTTCACATGGAGTCTCCTTCCTCTATCAACCTCCAAACAAGATGCTGAAAGTACACAGCACTTGCAACACCCCCAGGAACTGACAAGGAGGCATTTGAGCCTTAAAAAGAGCTCTCACCCACTCCCCAGGCATCGTCAGCCGCCTGTGTTTTCATGCTGTCTCAGTGTGCTGTGGGTGAGAAAGGAGGGGGCAGTTTGCATAGCAACCTCCTACACCCAGGCAGCTCAGCTGTTGTACCCTCCCAAAACAGCAGGGAAGGGCAATCTGGGACTGCTTCCCTGTGGCTCACACCTCCACAGACAGCCTGAAAGGAGACCCTTGGTGCTATCGGGTCTGCACAGACATCTCAGAAGAGAGGAAGAATGTATAAGCAGCATCCAGAGAGAGGAAAAGACAGGTGCTGGTCAGAGCCATAATGCATGGTAGCAGAGAAAGCAGAGGAGAGAGGAAAGCTATGTGGAATAAATGGGAGTTTAAAAAAACATAGGGCTAGATGGCACGTTTTTGTTTTTACTTCTGCTTTCCTCTGCTAGTGGTGCTGTGCAGTGTGTTGTGAGATTACCTGTTCCTCACTTCCCTCCTGCTCCAGCTCAAACAGCTCAAACACCAGCCACACCTGTGGCTCAAAAAGGAAAGAGCCACAGACAGATTAGAAATCCCACAAGCAAGGGCAGGACAGTTTAGCAAGTTTATACACACACATGCACCAACTTTATGTATCCCACAGAACTGCTACACCAGTATGAAAAAAAGAAATCTTGACATTTAAGTATTAAAAATAAAGCCCCACCTCCAGATCATACAAAACTTGTCAAGAGCAGGAAGAAATCTCTTGTATTAAGCAAGTCTGGGACCCAGCCAGTGGTCAGGAGCACTTCCAGACACACACAGCCAGGCTGCCACCAAAGAACATGTACAGCAGGTTCTTCACCTCATGAGTGATTTCGAAGCCAAAACCTTCCCCAATCACCACATGCCAGGAGGACCCAAATTTCTTGTCCATCGTTTCTTTGATCATCTTGGCAGCACTCTGGAGAAGGTTAAGGAAGAGAGCATAGGGTGAGACAAAGCAACCAGGAAAGTTTTATGCAAACATCCCCCTAATCTTCTCCTCCCTTTAAGACTACTCAAGCCATAGGCAACAGGTATAGCAGCTGCACTGCAGGAACTGGGAGCTCCCCAGAGGTAAACCCAAAGGTAGAACCAGTCTCAGCAGCCTCCAGCACAGGAAAAATAGGAAAAACTAAAGAACTGCATCACTTCTGTTGTTCATACAGTCTGAAGCAAGAGTTCTGCTTTAGTTGCTGCTAGAGTTATGCTTGTTGTGGTGACCACAAGAGCAGATTCATGTCACTGAGCTGCAGCTATTTTTACAGGATCCCATTTTTTTCCTCCAGCTAATTACTGAAACACTGAAAGTAGGCTGACTTTTAAAAGGCTTACTTCTCCCAGATCACACCATGCTTGATCCAAAAAAAGGTGAGAGGAAGATTTTTCAGTGACAGGTGGTGGCCTGCCCATGAAGCAAGGTATGTTTTCCCTTGATTGTAGGTCCTAAAGCCAAGAGGGAATACTTAACAGACTTTCATGAACTCATCTCCGAAACAAGAGACTCCATGAAGTTCTGAACCAAGCCCCCAGGGCATAGGGCATTTTATGAACAGAATGGAAGCATATCTCAGGAAGGCAGGATAAACAAGGAATTAAGATTTGGGAGCCAGCATCACTACTAATCTCTGCAAAGTGCTATTATAGACCTCACAGACCAAGAGAAGTAAATCTGAGATCTAGCCAAGCTCTTTGCCTCCTTCTACCCTAGCTCAGTGCAGAGAGACAGTAATAGGATGCTAGGACCTGACTCTGCTCTGCCCTATACCCCTACCCCTGCTCCTGCAGGCTCCCTGAGCTGCAGTATCAGCAGGCTGCCCATTTTGGGAGGTGGCTGGTACCTCATTGTTGGTGGCATGCTTCTCACACGCCGTGACGCACAGCTCCATGGTCTCTACGCGCATCTCCTCCGGCATGTCCGAGTGCTGGAACGGGCAAACAGACAAGACAACTAAGCAGGAAAATAAGAGCTGGACACAAGACAACGGGAAGTTGCTCTAGCTTCTGCATTGGCTCTGTCAAGGGCTTAGATGTAGTAAATATGAAAATGGTTTACTGCATTATAAGTGAACCATTCCTCCAGCTAATGAAGAATTATACATGAAAACTAGCACTGTGTAAACATAGCTTAAAGGAGATCAATACATTTGCCAGTTTTTCTGCTATAAGCTAAAGGGAAAGCACACTAACACTGTTTCAGCCACAGTCCTTAATTATTGCTATATGAGTAACAAAGAAGTCTAAATTGTACAGCCTTTTCTTCTGCTGCTTCTATCTGGCTGGCTAGCAAGATCTTTTGCTCCAGCTTCTCTAGGACAAAAAGCAAGCTGCATCCAAAACACAGGAGACGGCTCCAAAGGCAGTGTGCTCTCAATCTGTTTAATGGATCATTTTGTCCCAGGTTTCCTCTGGCTGACATGGGGGACACCGGTGCTATTGGATTTCCCCAGGAGAGGTCAAGGACAGGGAGAAAGCAGCAGTGACAACCAGGATCTCTCCACAGGACCAGCAGTACATATGTTCTTACAGTAGCTACTCAGCAGGAAAAGACAGTAAGAATGAAGGCAGATTTTCATATCTCTGACACTGGTAAATGTGTAATCCATCCCCCTCCTTACCCTAATCAGAGGAAAACTGTGAAGCCTTTTATAATCAGCCTCATCCTTTTTTTCCTCTTCAGTTTCTTCCATGGTCCTTCCACAGAGACTCCAGGAAGGGGGGGAGGGGCTACCTGGAGTTCAAAGTGCTGTGACACAGCCAGCTGAGAGAAACAGGGCTCTGTGTTCCTCTCTTCAGCAGGAGGAGTCGCTTCTTGGCCTAGAGGACACTGCTTCAACAAAAACAAACACAAGAGACAAGGCAAGAGACAGATGGCTTTCAATTAAAACTAAAGGCAAATTAAAGTGTTATGAGAATATCATGTTATCTCACTCACTTGCCATTTCCTCAACACCACCTTCACACCCTGCAGAGAGTCTCAGCTCATAGACCATTAATGCAAAAAAACTATTAAACTGTATCTTTTTCCACAAGTGAGGAACACAGCACTTTCCAGAAGCACCAGTGGAGCTTGAGGGAAGAGCTGAGCCAAGGTACAGCTTTCAAGAGAGAACAAGAGAACAGTATATCAGCTGCTACTACTCATGATTAATTCCAAAAGGATTTTCCCAGGACACTATTATCTGCAAGAATTTCAAACTGCACATGACAAGAGAAGGGTAGGAGTATTTTAGGCACAGAATCTGCGTACTTGTCTGGACAGAAATGTTTAACAGGAACATCTTGGTCTCGTTTGTGCACTTGCGCCTCAGATCCCCGAGCATTTGTCAGCTGGGGAGGGCCATATGGGAAAACTCTGGACGTGCCTCAGGGCCTCATTACCAGCCTGCTTCTACCCGGGCAGCGCAGAGCCACAGCACTGACTGAGAGATTCGGAGCATTGCACCGCGGTCCTCCCACCGGTTCTTTCACCCACAACAAAGCATCCTCTTCTCCTACCCAGGGGAGCAAAGGTGAGCCCTTATTAAAAGGAAAACGAAACCACCACGGTGCCAGGCAACACACCAATAACTTATGCCACATACACAGAGCTGTTGGGTAAAGCACCGAGTCAGACCACCAACCCTCACATGGGGGCCGTGGGACCCTCAGGCGGCCCAAACCACGACCTCCGCAGCACAGAACTCCCGGCTGGCCGGCGCCATTCCCGGGAGCCACTTCAGTACCCACCCCCAGCCCGGCGTGTGCCCGCGGCTACAGCCCGAGGGCGTGAGGCAGCGGAACGCGGCCCGAACACCCGAAGCAGCCCCACCGCGCCGGTCCGCCGCTCTCGTCCCCGCGGAGGAAGAGCTCAGCCAGCGGTGCTGAGCGGGACCGCGGAGCTGCGGGCACGGCCTCACCTGCGCGGACGCCGCGGCCCAGCGCCGTTACTAAGGAAGAGCCGCGCTTGTCATAGCAACCGACGCGGGAAGTCCCGCCCCCTGGCGGTCTATTGGACGGGGCTCGCCGCCCGGCACGTCTGATTGGCTGTCTGCCCGCCGACCGGCGCGTGGGGCCTTGGGGCGCGGGGGGCAGTGGGGTGGCCGCGTAGCGCCTGTGCTGTGCCGCCCACCCCCCGCCCCCCAACCCGGCAGCTGGCAGCTTAATAATTTTCTGACTTAAAGCCCCTTAGGGGCATAGTTCTAGTTATTTTTCCTTTTAAACAACAAGGATAAGTATAAAAACAAGGAGTGATTTGGGGCAATTTTGTTTTTTTTTTAATAACAGAATGAGGTTAGGAAAGACTTCTGAGATCATCGAGCCCAGCCTAAGACCGAGCACCGCCATGTCAACTACACCATGGCACTGAGTGCCACATCCAGTCCTGCCTTAAACACCTCCAGGGACGGTGCCTCCCTGGGCAGCCCATCCCAATGTCTAATCAATTACTGTGAAAAAATTCCTCCTAATGTCCAACCTGAATCTCCCCTGTGCAGGTTGTGACTATGTCCTCTTGTCCTGCCTGGTTGCTCGGAAGAAGCTGACCCCCACCTGGCTACAGCCTCCTTTCAGGGAATTGGAGAGTGATCAGCTCACCCCCGAGCCTCCGCCTCTCCAGGCTGAACAACCCTGGCTCTCTCAGCTGCTCCTCACAGGATTTGTGCTCCAGACCCTTCAGCAGCTCCATTGCCCCTCTCTGGACATGCCCCAGCACCTCAATGTCCTTCCTGAACTGGGGGTTCCAGAACGGGACACAGTTCTTACCATGTGGGAGAGGCAACAACTCATGTTTGCATGTCAATAGGAATGTAAAGAAGGAGAAAGTGATGCTGTGGGGATGAATCATGAGTTTGCAAACAGCTCCTATAGCACCAGCCTCCATCCCCACTGAGAATATCGCCTCCTTCCCGCCCTCTGTAGCTTTATGTTCGTAATGTCTATTCGTTTTGAGGTTTTTCTTGGCTCTGGGCTTGCTACAAAACCTCTGTTGTCTCTGCACCCTGCTAGCCAAACACCAATTTCCTCTAAAGCAGGGCTTAAACAGTTTTCAAGGAGGTCTAGGGTTGTATTCATCTGAAATTAACACAGGTGGAGAAGCAGCAAGCTCCAGGATAATACTAAGGGGAGGACTTCTGTGCAAAGCCCCAGCTACTGGGTGTGATCTCTGGTTTTCCATCAGTGACCATCCCTGTCTTGCAGAGTGGCTCATGGATCTGATTTTCCATGTGGTCCTTCTGGCTGGTGTGTGTTTGAAACGTTCTTGCTGCTCACTCCCTGCTGAAAGAAGAATTTGCTTTCCAGCTGTTTGAGAAAGAAAAGAGTGGGGGAGGAACAATCTGGGTGCTGCCTGTCCCTGCCAGCTCAGGAGTGCTCTTCCCTCACTGTAGCACCAAGCTGTGCCCTGTGATCATGGAGAGAACACCTTGTTATCTCTTTCTCAGGTTCAGCAGTGAATCCGACCTCCTGGCTGTCCTTTGCCTGACAGAGCAGTGCTGGAGGCTGGGAAGCTGCCTTTGGGCTTGGAAAGACAAAGCTGCAGTAATCATTCATCTTTTCCTTTTCTGTCGCTGCTGGTGGTGACAAAAATGAAGCACTGCCTCCTGTGCCACTCGTTCTCCTACCATTCCTGCCTCCTGGGCTAATTCCTTCTCCTTCCTCTTTTGGGCCCCTTGCAACAAGGCAGGCACAGAACTAAAATTGTCAAGAGACAGATAAAAGCTGGGAGATCATAATTTTTTCTTTTCAGACAAGATAATTAGGAAGAGAATATCTCTGCGAGGAAGAAGATCTTTCCATCATCATTACTTTATCTCCAGGCAGCTACTCTAATCTCTCCAGGGACACGGCTCTTTCAAGCACTGTATTCTTGCTGTGCTTTTTTTTGAATGCTTTAATCCCTGTGTAGTTCACCCACTTTTACTACCAAGCAGCAAGTGAGTGTGAGCTGGTGTGTTTGTGTGCATGTGCCTCCGTGCATGGGGCAGGGGGGAGCATGCTTGACAGTGTGATTCTGGGTTCAATTAAATGGGCTTTGGTTCGGATCAATGTGACCCCCAGGACTGTTTCCCTCCGGGACTGCTTGTAAGGGTTATTCATCAGCAGCTCCTAGGTAAGAAGATAAAAGAAAATGGCCAAACAAAAACTGCAGCTGGTTCAAAGACAGGAAGAGCAATGTTTTTTGTGATTGTGGTGGGTGATACAGTGGGGCTGTAAGATAGAGATGCCTCCTGAAGAAGGAGAGCGTTCTACTGGCCTTATCTCCATCTACTGTGGCTTAACAAAATGTGAGCAGTTGGTTTCTGGACCCCCAAGTGCAGGGTTTCCACAGGCTGCCTCTGTATAACTCTGCAAGGCAGTCAGAGCCTTGTTGAGCCAGCAAAGGTTCCGTGTACTGGTCCTTTTGCTGCTGGCTCTGACGGCACAGACAGCACATCACCTGATCTTTAGTTTCCAATACTAATGGGCCAAGTACCCTTCTGTAGGTGAAAGCAAGTGCAGAGCAAGGGTTCAATTCACCCTCGTGGATCTGTAGAGAGCTGGAATTGTTGCTTTTCTCTGGCTGGTCATGACTTATTTGCCACTAGAGGTGGAAACACTTTCATCCCTTTGTTTTCAGCAGCCACAGTGAAATGCACTGAAACAAAGCACCATTTGCCTTCTGACACGAGGGTGTGTTGTACTCCTTAGTTGAGCAGAGAAAAATAACCATTGACTGCAAAATATACATATATGTAATTAATACACTGCCTCATGCTTTCTTTTAGTCATCTTCATTGACCAGACAGCAGGCTGACTCTTCATCAGGTGGAGGACACCTTTCTTATTTTCTTTTCTTACCTGCTTCTGGCCAAGTTTTGGGGCTTTCCTGTTGTCCCTGTGGGCACAGGCTCTGCCGTGCCCCATCTCCTCTTTGTGGTAAAGCTGGAGCTTGCTGTCCAGCCTCTCAGCCACAGCCCGGGGACTGGGCACTGCCTCCACACTGCCTTGGGTAGTAACAGAGGGCCAGGGCTGGGGACTTGGGTCACACTGAGGTCCACCCTGCAGCTGCCCCAGGATGTGGAGGCAGCTCTCAGGAGGCCCCGTGGGGGTGCTGAAGCCACATTGCACTGGGATCAGAACCCCCACCATGTTGAGCTGACGGAAGGCAGAGATGGGGACGCTGGTATGCAGGAATGGGTGGCAGCCCAGGAGCAGCTCAGCCTCTGTGCCAGAGGACAGGACAGCTTGCTTTGGGACAGCCAGATCCCCTGGTGTGCTGGGAAACACAGTGTTCCATGTGATCCCGTAGCTACTACCTCTAGTAACGACAGCTACTGTTAGTAAGGTCTGTTGCTGCAGCACTAGCAGCCGTGCGGGGGCTGTTCCTGTGCCAGATGCTCCGGAATCGTGGAGCATTCATTCCCTGTGTGAGCACTGCACAAGGCTTAATGAGCCTTCTTGGCTCTGGGAGGGAGCAAGGGAGGCTCCCAGCAGGACAGGGAGGTGAAAGGAGGCAATTAGGCAGTGCCCCATTGCTAGGGCAGAGCAGGTAATGGGGACTTTGGAAGTCACCTCCTGGGGACAAATATTGGCTGGCTTGACCTCGTTTGAGAGCACCAGGAGGCTGACACGCTGCAGGGAGCCGTGACATGCAAACTCTGCTGAGGTTGCAGGTATCAGGGAGCACAGGAGATCCCTAAAGCCCACTCTGAAGTTGAGGGTCCCAGGATTGCCCATGTCCTTGGGAAGGCAGCACCTGCATGGCTAGTGGTGCCCTCTGGAAAGAGGGGCAGGGGCTGGAGGGGTTCATAAATGTCAGTATTTTCTTTTCAAGCACAATAATTAATAGCCATCAGGCCTGAAGGTTTCCCACTGCCATGTTTGACTTGTTCTTCTTCACTGCCAGACAAAACCCTTTGGGAGTATGGGGTGGTGTTTGAGTCTGGCTAAATCCTTGGCTAGCAGAAAGCCCTGCAGCAGCGAGTCCTGCAGATTAGGAAGGGAAATGGAAGTCCCTTTCCTGTCCTAAAAGCGTGCTTACTTCCCCTTGACAGGGAGATAGAGGACAGCACGTGGGTGGCATCCATCACACCTGCCTGTCTCCCACACCATCTCCTCTTGTGCCAGCTCCTGCTGAACTGCCACAGCCCAACAGTGCCCCTGCCCTGCCCTGCACTGCTCTGCCCTTCACTGCCTAGCTCTCCACCTTTTCCCTCCTATCCTGGATATCTGGACACAACACGGCCAACCAGCTGAAGCACCTACCACAACCACAAAACCTTCTCCACACCACTGTTAAAAATTTCCTTCTTCAACCCTCCACTTGCTTGCAAAGCTGACTTTGTTGTTCCTCATCTCTTCTGTGCACAACACACTGTTTTTCAACCAGCTGCCCTTAGAGAGACACGAGGTTTCTCCCGAGTGCTCCTGGTTAATTTAGAAGCAAGCAATATGTGTAAGTCATTATAATTACTCCTTGCAGCCAGCAATGTTATTGATTTGTCATCTCCTCTACCTTTTAAGCCCTATCGCAGGTTTGCAGCTCTTGCAAGGCTCGGCTTACTGAAAAGAAATGGTCTCATCTTGCTCTCCTCCTCCTCAGATGGGTGAGAAGCAGACGTTGCTTCCTGCAGAGAGCCAGGGCAGGATGGAAATCAAATATTTATTTCTGCTCTTCATTTGTGTCTCCCATCCAGTTTCTAATCTCCCCATAATGTCTTTGTTTCCTGAAGAGCCTTATGTGGAGGCATTTGCTGGAAGCTTTTAAAAGGTTTGGGAAATTTCTTCCAAGTTTTCCTGTGTGCCCCCAGGTCTGCCTGACTGGCTGTGAACCTCTGGGAGAGAGGAGCTCACCCTGCAGAGGCTCTGCCACCGGGCTCCCCCCATTCTCGTGTTCCAGAAGTGACAGATCCACATCCTGGGGACATGGCTGGGAGTAGGATCATGCCAGCATCATTTGGCAGGGATGAGGAGGGCAGCGCTGAAGGCCCTGATCAAGCATCTCCTGGTGTCCCCTTCGTTTCTGCTTTTCTGGAGAGGATTTACACACAGTTTCAATGTGGGCTGGGTTTCCGGGCTCCAGAGGAGATGGGTGTTTTGCCAATAGCCTACATCAGCGGCCAGGCTGTTTCCATCCTTGTTCATCCTCTCACATTTCTCCTGCCTTGGCCTGCAGCCCCAAGAACCCTCTCACAGTGCTTTTGCAGTTTTGATAGGAGGATTTTCTGGACTAGTTCCCCCTCCTCCTCCCATTTAATGTCTTTCTGAGTTTATGATCCCAGCAGTGTTTTTTTGACATTTCCTTCTCTAAAAAATGTGCATCTTAATTATGCTGCTGTTATTTGGGCACATGAGCAGATGGCACCTGTTGAACCCTCTCCTCTTAGTAATGGCGATGTGAGCCTCCAGCTCAGCAAGGCCCTTGAACCAATGTTCCAGCTGAAGTACATACTTCTTCTTCAAAACCAGCCCTCAACTTCATGAAGATGTGCTGAAGGTGAGAGGGCCAGCCTTTCTTTTATGGCATTAAATACCCTCCACAAGGAGAAGTGGGGGGGGGGGGGGGGGGGGCAGCTCTGATTCAGAGAGCATGCTGGCAGTAGGAAAGCTCAGTCCTCTGGTTTGTGTTCTGTTTCCCCCAAATACTGGTGAAGCTGTGCCTTTTGTAGAAGGAGCAGGACCCACTGAGAGGCAAAAGCACCATGCAGACCTGGTCACAAATTGTTCTACAACAGGAGCTCCAAGAGCTGTGCCTGAACCATCTTGTGCCTAGCTAGGTCAGAAACTCATTACTAGTACTTAATTAAATTTATACTCAATGTGAGTTCCTTGCTATCATGCTGTGACCTAGAGCCATAATTTCTCACTTGTTTCTGCTTCCCTCCATGGAGAGGTATTTTCCCCAGCCCTCATGCCCCACCAGCAGCAGGCTGTACCCCATACTGTTCTGCAGTGGGGTAGATCAAAGGTGGCCAGTTTATGACACCATCCCCTACCCCTCTGGGGCAACAATACCAAACCCCTGTGATGATATTCTTGTAATGCCAGCAGTAGGTCTGGCCAACTCCATTCAGTGATGCAACCCTAAGCACCCTGGGGAAGGTCACCTCATCTTGGGCTGATCCCGTCCATGCCCCCAGCAACCTCGCACTCCGCAGGAGACTCCAACAGAAAAACATCACGTTTATTGTTCACGATCAGCTTTACAAAAGAAACGTCCCAACACGGGTGCGCTTCAGGGGCCCTTTTCACGAACGTGCATTAGAGAAAGCGCGCGAGCGAGCGAGGGACAGGGGGCAGCTCCTCAGGGTGCACAAAGGTCACAGTGTTCCCACTTGGCACAAGGGCTGCTCCCCGTCCCCACGTGTCATTCCCAGTGGGCTGAGCCACCCCAGCACTGGCAGAGACCCTGGGCAGGGGGATGGGGAGTGGCAGGGCTGTCCTTTCTGCCAGCTCTGCCTCCCCCAGGGGCGAGAGCAGCTGTCACCCAAAGTGGGACTTGGGGTAGGGGGGAACACTGGAAGCTGAACACTGCATTGAGCAACCATGAGAGCCCCGAAATAACCCTCCCACCCCGCCCCCAGACACACACACGTGCACATACACACACTCACATATTGAGATGTTGGTGACCACACAATGTGGAAACAGCGTATTCTCAGGCACTCCACAGGGAAAACACCAGCCTGCTCTTTCACCCTCCCAGTTTCAAGGCCAGTGGCAGCCCTGTTCCTGGCAAGGAGGAGCTAAAGAAGGGGAGCTGGGTGGAACCAAGGGCAGTAGCCCAATCCAGTACCAAAAGACTGGGGGATGGATGGCAGGGTTCCTCTGACCACCACTATCCTCCGTCTCTTCTTTTCTTGCTTTTGCTCCCTTCGGTGGCAGTGCTGCACTCTTTCCCCCTCGGCCAGCGCTGGGGGAGATGTTTGCCCCTTTCCCCTCATTCTCTTGGTGGCTGACCCATCCCCCAGCTTGGACGTGGTGGGGAGTGCTCTCTTCCCTCTGCCTCAGAAACCTGGCTCCCCTCAGGCAGGCCTGCCCATCCCCAAACAGGCAGCAGAGGCAGGGAAAGGGGTGCAGGGGTGTAAGTGCTGTGCCATTGACTCTCTGCCGTTCTCCCTCAGCTTCCCTGGGGCCACATTTGAAAAACCAGGGCAGCAGGAGAAGGATGGGGCTGGAGGTGAGATCCTGGAATGCAGGCTCATAAAACTGGACAGTGAGGTTGCTAGAAACAAATAAGGAAAAGGGGATGTGTTCAGGTGATGCCTGCACCCTGGCGTCCCACTGAGGCTGGATTGCACTCAAAGTAGATGGAGTTCTCCTTCCCGCTCCCTGTTAGGTCTGGCAAGGTGAGGACCCTCACCAAGGACACCTGCAGGTACGGTGAGTTCCACCCAAAACAGAAGCGGGGCAAGATGAGACTCAGGAGCCAGCCTGCCAGGAGTGAGGACAAGCCACAGCACCAGCACAGGGACAACAAGGAGGCTTCCAGGGGCCCCTCTCCCTCCTGGGACACCAGCACGGGGGGCTCAGGCATTGCCCCAGCAAGGCTTACTGGTCTGGGAGGGGAGAAAGGGGCTCCCTGCTTCAGGGCTGCCACCGGGGCTCCTTGGCGCTGGGGAGAGGGCTGGGGGCCACTCATGCCTTCCTCCCTTCCTCACAGGCGGCAAAGCCCGCCTTGCTGGCACCTCCAAAGACCTCCACCGCCTGGTCGTCCCACTGGATCACATTCCCTTGGAGGTGGGAGGTGCAGTTAGCCAAGGCCAGGATCTCTGCCGGCGCCAGCATGTGGTCCCACACGCCAAACTGCGCCAGCTCTCCCACGAAGGCCTGTGTGGCATCAAAGCGGCCCCCCAGTGTGTCCTGGGAAAGAGCAGGAGAGGTGATTGAACAGGGATGAAGAGAAGAGGAGGAACATGCATCCAGTGGGAAATGGCAGGGGGAGGGAGAAGTTTGGGGAGAAGCAGAGCAAGGTGCTTGATGGCAAGGAGGGGAGGGGATGAATGCATGGAAGAGATTCAAGAAGACAAGGCAGGAAGGCCAAAGGGATAGGCAGAGGGGAGAGAAGACAATGAGGTCATGTGGCCAGTCTGGAGGCTGGATGAACAGGCAGGAGAGCCAGCTGCCCTGCTGAGTGCTCCTGCCCACACTGCCCCCTCCCCTCACCCCACTTGGGAGCGTTGCCTCCCAGCCAGTTCCATAGAGCGATGCTAACTGGCAGCTCTTGGCGTCGAACTGGTACCTACCTGCTCCTGACCCAGGATGATGATGCCCTGGGGCCTGATGGAATGCCAGGAGGCCAGGTTCTCACCGGCACCCCGCTGTTCACCATCCTGGTATGCTGACCACTTGCCATCCCGGGTTGTCCATGCCACGCAGACATGGTGCCAGGCCTTGTCCTTCAGACTCAGTGGCAGTTGGGCAACCTTTGAGAGAAGAGCAAGATCCCGGTGCTCGGTAGAACTGCTGGGGACCCCAGGGTCTCCCCAGCCCCTCACAAGGTAAGCAGTGCATCCCCGTGGTGGTGGTGGCATCCCAAAATCTACAGACACCCAGATGTGCTGCTTCTCCCTCTCAAAATCCACCCCAATGAGCATCCTCCCAATCCTCCTGCCTCCCACCATAAACCTAGGGCTCCTTCCTCCCAGCTCCCCCACACTAGTGCCTCCGGGAATATAATTTCCTAGGGGATTGAAGCAGGGAAGATCAGGGCAGGGTTTTCTGTCCTGCCCCTCCTGCAACTGGGCTGACCTTGTCATTGATGAGCAGCTCCAGGGGGTTAGAGCCCCACTCCAACAACACGATCTCATTGGCTTGGCTCGGGACAGAGTAGGAGAACGGGGTGCCAATGCCTGCCAGGGCCTTGGACTTCAGCCACATGCAGATGGTGAAGGCGTACAGCTCCGGCAGGCTCTTCTTCATGCGGGCATACATGTAGTTGTTCTGCACTGGGATGGTCACCTTGAAGGCATCAGGAGGGCTGTAGTCCAGTGGTCCTACATATCAAGGATGGGGAGGAGAGAGGAAGGTCAGCACCTGTAGCTGGGATGAGGGTGACCTGTCCTGGGGCTCTCCTGGCACTGTACCTCGGGGTAGCCCTACCTCCATCCCCGCTGGGCGGGACTCACCGTGCTCCAGCTCCGTCACCCGATTCTGGAGGGAGTTCAGCTCCTTCTCGATGTTGTGCTGCTGCTGGCTGTGGTCAGTGCTGGCGGCCTGGCGCTCCTTCTGCAGGGTCAGGATCTTGGAAAGAAGCTGCTCCTCCAGCTGCTCCATCTTGGTGTGGAGCGCATCACGGGCAAGTGCTGGGGCAGTGGGTGCTGAGCCATTGGTGCGGGCTGGCAGCTCCTGCTGCATTTGGTGGCAGCCACGATGGTGGCAATAGGAGGCACAAAAGAAAAAATTCATCACAGTGTCACTATGAGAGTTTAAATAAGGATGTGCCCAGCCTGCAGCACTACAGGTAGTGCCGGGATGACAGTCCCATATCTGCACTGGGGTCTTCTCCAAGAGCCTCCAGCTGACTTTGTACCTCCCCTCTCAGAGCCCCCATTGAGCTGATTACTGCAAAACGAAGCTTGGATGCTCTTAATGACTTTCTGCTCCTTCAGAGTCAGAGCAAGGATGGGATGTTTGGGTCATCCCTTGGCTCTGCTCCTGCAGGCAGCCTCCCACGATGAGGAAATGATGCGGGCAGGACCTTGGAGCTCCCAGCCACTCCTGCTGCTCGTGAGGCTGCTTACCTATAGCCAGCACATTAACATCACTTAATGGGGCTGTAATCCTCTTAGCCCAGCTCAGCTGGCGTGCGGGGGTGTGTGCACGTGTGCCAGGTAGCTCTCCATAAGCCAACCTCTCCCGGGCCACCAGGATGCCAGGGAGAAGTGGGACTGGTGCCAGGCTGTCGTGTCTCTGATCCTAAAGGCGTGAACCATCACCTGGGGACATCGAGCCTGTCTTGTCCCATCAGGGTTAACACTCAGACCAAAACTCTTCCCATGGCAAATCCAACACAGCAGCTGGTGAAGATGCTCCCAGCTGCTACTGCACTCTGCAAAGACCCCAGATCCCACCTTACTGGGAGACTCTGTCCCAGCTGGAAGAAAACCAGTCTAAGGGAAAGGAAGAAGTGACCCTTTGCCATGCTCCTAGAGTTTCTCTGTGAATGGGAGCCCTCTTCTGTCCCTGTGTCCTTAGTGCATTAGTGTCTCTGCCATGGTCTCTGAAAGATGACAACCACCTTCTCTGTGCTGCCAGACATTCCCAGAGGTGCTGGAGCAGCCATGGAGACCTTTGCCTTGGCTCTTCCAGTAGCGAGGGATCTGCATGGCTGCTTCAGCCCTGGCCATTCACATGGCTTGTGCTGGCAGGACATGGGGATGCCATCCCTGTAGATCTGAACAGCCTCCTTCCTGTCTCAGAGCTGGCCTGGGGAGGTCAGCACGCTCACCTGTGGTTGTGGCTTCCTGCTTTTTCTTCCTTCTTGCATCCAGCTTCTCCAGGCTGGACAGGACATGATAATCACGCTCACAAAGCTGAAGGGGAGGGATGGCTGCCCATGTCACCCCTAATCTTTGCTATCCATTATGAACAACAGAGAGGAGGGGAAGGCTGGAAGAAAGTCAGGTTTGGCTGGGCAGGATGCAGCCTTGGCAGATGGGACCAGCAGGGAGAGGAAATGTGAGAAGATGGTGTTGGTGTGAGCACAAGTGTACCCACTCTGGGGAACAACATGCTCAGGCTACAAATAAAATGGAAGTTGTGGTGCCCCAAGGTCTGCAAGAGCTGCCAGCAGGGTCTGCTGGGGCAAACCCACAGGTTCTGTGAGGAAAACCAACCAGAAAAGCAAAACCCAGCAAGAAAAGAGAGGTTGGGCTGGGGACATCTGCCAGCCCTGACCAAATGCCAGCTCTCACTGCCAGCTTGCTCTGGGCAGCGCTAAGGGTGCTCTTGCAGTGAGAGCAAAACCTCTCTGGTAAGGGAAAAGTGCTCAGCAAAGAGCATCCTACCTTTGGTCTTAGCAAAATTGAAGCATTAGCCAATGGGAAAGGGGCTTTAACTATTTTTATTTTTTTTCTTTTTTTTGTAAGAGGTCTTGGGGATCCACTGGATCAAAGGGAGGGTAGAGATGGCAGAAGGGAAGGGAAGTGGAAAGGTTAATTCCCATCCTCCTGGCAGGGATAATTCCCACCTGGACTGTCTGCATTTCTATCCAAGCTGAGCTGGCTGAGGAGGCAGCACAAGTGGGATGGGGTTGCCTTTGCCTCTATGGCCACATCCCATGGGCTCCAAGAGCTTTTTTTCTCCTTTCAGGCTGCCTGGCTGCAGCGGAGGCTGGCACGCTCCTGTCTGCCGCACGCTTTGATTGCTCGAGCTGCGGGTTTGGAGCCTACGTCCCTGCTATCATGCATGGCTCCATCTGTTAATGACAAAAAAAGAAAAAGCTGGGAGACTTTGTCACTCTCACTAGCCCCCAATAGCCTGCCCTACATTATTCAGTAGTGACTGAGTATTTTTTTTTACCTCCCTCTTCCTCCTGCTTTTCTCCCTGCTGCTATTTTCTTCCCTCTGTAACTTTTCGCCCTATGGCTTTTTCATTTCTCTGGCTTTGGAGCATCTCTTCCTGATGCTTCTCTCCATGCACACACATTGTGTCCTTCCCCTTTCGCTCACCTTCTTCCCCCCTTCCGAGTTTTTCCCCATCCAGCCCTCTCTCCAGCTCTTGCTGGTCCTTCCAAGTTGGCAGCCAGGGCACCGACAGCCAGAGCCACATGGCCAGCTGAACCATTGCTGACCCCCTGTTCCTTATGGAAAGGGATTGTAGCCAGTACCCTCATCTGACAGGGTTTCAGGGCCATCCCAGCAAACACCACCCATATCCCTGTAGCCAGATTATGGCTGGACAGGAGACTGGACTCCCCATTCTACCCTGTGCAGCCGAGTTGTGCCGGATGATCCCCCCAATGCCAGGCTAGGCTGCATCCCCGAGCCATGATCCTCATCTCTGAGCTGCCCTCAGCATCTTTCTCACAAGGCAAATTATTTGCAAAATTATTAATGGTTGCTGTGCAGCTGTTATTTACTGGTGACCTTTGGGGAGGGGAAGGGGGGGAAGCGCCTTCTCCCCGGCTGTTCGGCAGGCACCCGGCTTCCCATCTGCTGCCGCACAGGCAGCAGGGGAGTGGGCAGTGGGTGTGGGGGAGGCTCGTTCCACGCTTTTTGGCCACCAGAACCGGCAAAAAAGATTGAAAGATGCCAGGTAATATTAATCACATTAAATGTCAGCGGCTGGCAGGGGGTGGGGAGGGGGAGGTGGGGGCAGGGGGCTGCAGCAGCCATGCCGGCATATGTGCTCACTGGGGCTGCAGCCCTCAGTCAGCAAATGCACTTTGATTTACATAAGGAGATCAGAGCCTCATTTGCTAATGCACCGGCAAATCTGGGCACCACTGCTCCCCCTCAGCACCCAGCACAGCAGTGCCCACCTTGGCTGCTGGGACAGGGCAGGCAGGAGCACAGGATGATGCCTGTGGGATGGAGTCCTGGCACACCCCAGGGATC
This sequence comes from Rhabdornis inornatus, assembly GCA_013397075.1. NCBI lineage: Eukaryota > Metazoa > Chordata > Aves > Passeriformes > Rhabdornithidae > Rhabdornis > Rhabdornis inornatus. Next base: position 3,925 of record VWZS01003242.1, on the reverse strand, counting down.
ACAATGCTCAGCCGGGGGTGAACACACAGAGGACCCATCCCATTCCTTGGACCCATGAATCCTTACAGCCTGCACAAAACTCCTCAGTGGCTGCTACCCTGGGATGCTCACTGCTGCAGGACAGCACACTGGCTGCACCAGGGCTTTTTGGATCCTGACACCTCTTTGGACCAAGGCAGAACCTTGGGGACCATTAAACTCCAAAAGGGACTGCATAGTGTAGAAGGAAAACAGGGATGCATCAGCCTTTCCCTCTTCCTCACAAGAGGAGAGCTCACTGTTGATCCTGTCCCCCGAAACCTCTCTCGTGGGGGGCTGGGACTGTCACAATTTGGGTGTTTACATCCCCGAAGTGCTGGAGATGAAGACAGGAGGGAAGCAGCTTCCTCCTGGTCACTACCATTCCCATTCCTGTCCCCAAGGCTTTCCTGCCAGCAGCCAGGTCACCAGCTGCAATGGCACGAACACGAACCAGCTGTGGAGCCAACAGGCTGTTGCAATTCCACCAGGTGCCCCATGGAGCCCATCAGGCTGTCCCCTCTCCTGCAAGGGATGATGGGGAGAAGGGGGGCATCTGCATCTCGGCACAGCCCAGTCAGCCAAGCTGATTCTTTCCCCAATCCCTTTCCATTTGCAGCAATAACTAAAAGCATGGAAAAGGAGCACTTGGGTCCCTCGGCTCTGTGTTCCAAGATGCACCAGAGTGTACAGACATGAGCACGTGCTGAGAGAAAGGGGGAACCCTCAAAATCAGGATGAAAAAAACCTAACTAGGCTGCTGTGCATGAGGAAAGGACGATCAGTGCCTCAGGTGGCATTAGGAAAAGGTGAGGGATGATGTGTGAATGCTGTGCTGATGCTAGCCCAGCCCCACAGAAATGGCAGGGGACAAAGAGCGAGACCATTGGGCCCCTCCCTGCATCCTCTCCTGGGAAATCCTTCTGCCATGCCGACAAAATTAAGAAACAAATGCCTTAATAGGTTTTTCAGTGCATGAATAAATCTTGTTATGCCTTACAGACAGGGCTGAGAGTGCCCAGATTAGATCAGCAATCTTCCACCGGCCCCCTCCCCGCAGTCCCAGCTCTGAAGCATCCAGCAGTAATCCCTGCTGGCAAACCTGACTGGAGACTCCCTGGATGCAGCCATCCCAGAGCAGCTCATGGCATTTTGTGTCATCTCTTTTCTGAGACTAAGCCACCACAGACTTGGCAGCATTTCCTCTCCTTCCCAATGGGTTTTGCAGAGTCTTCAGCATGTGGGGGCCACCCCAGGACTGTCCCCATCCAGGTCACCTTTTGGGATGATCATTGTCATCATCCAGGGTAGCTGTGGGGGCTGAGAATGCCTCCCATGTCATGGGGTACTCCAGGAAGTCTCCCAGGGCTGATAGCTGGAGCCATGCAGGACAGAAGAGTGCAGGTACCTCACCATGAAGTTTTAGGTGTCTGCTCCTGGAGTGGGATGGGAGGAAATTTGGAGAGGGGGGCCACAGGCAACCATCACTGGATGGCTGAGGTGTGACCATGAGGCTCAGCTGGCTGGGCTGCAGCCACTACGGGGGTGTGGTGCACACAGGTGACACTTTTTGCCAGGCAGGAGCCACGACAGACAAAGTCCAGCCCACCTGTAACACGCTCCCGTTTCCTCACCTGGCAGGGCTCACTGAGCCTCAGATGAGCTTCAGGGTGCTGTGTCTCCCCTGCAGAGTATACTTGGGACTCTCAGGCCCCTAGCAACACAAAATCGAACATTTTTGGTCATGTGTCACTTGGCTTCCTCATCAGTGTGTGCATGAGCCTCATCCCAGCACCGCTTTAGGCTCCCTAGGCACATGTGACAGCCTGCTCCAATCCTTGTGAGCTTCACCCTCCTCCTCACCCCAAACCTCCCACCATCATCAGAAACCCCAGGAGAGGGGCCAGGGCAACTCATGGGTGACACTGTCCCACAGAGAAGACGGAGAGCATGGCTCTATGGCCTGATGCTCCCCAAGATCCAAACTGAGATGCTGGGCACCATCCCACTGTGCATCATCTAGTATGTGTGTACAGACACTTATTCCCTGCTTTATTTTTGGGTAAGCATACCTGCTGTGTTATTCCATTGATGGAAAATCATTTGTTTAGGGCTGCAGGGGTTTTTGGGGGGGTCTGTCCCTCCCTTTGGCTGCCTTTGGCTCTGGGCAACATGTCAGACAGGCTGCACATCCCACTCTCCCTGCATGTGCCTGGAATGCCTCTGTATTTCTTCTTGTGCCTGTGTATGCATCACCCTGGCAGGTCATAGGTGCTTCCTCTGTGGTCTTCCAGCTCTTTTCCTTTTTGTGTTCGTGTGTTTATTTGCCTTTCTCTGTCTTTTTTTTCCTGTTCATATCTCCATCGATTACAATAATCCTCTCTCCCAGTCTCATTTCTCAGCCTGTGACCTTAGTGGCTCTGAATTTCGCATCTGTTGCCTGCTGCTGCTGCGCCCATATATCTGTAGTGGGGGGGGCAGAAGGGCAAAGCTGAGGAGAGGGACCCCATAGGTGCTGCATGACCTCCCTCCTAGCTCCACACTGCAGGGCAGAGTAGAGAGGGCAACAGGGAACTGAACAGGAAGATGAGAAGGTTGAGGACTCACAGGAGGCTCCTTGCTGGTGGCTCTGACACCTGACAGACCTCAGGGAACAACCCCAACCTGGAGCAATTCCCATAGGGAAAACAGACAGCTCTCCTCTTGCAGCTCTCGCATGCCAAAACCATTGCCACAATATATCCTGCAAAGTCTGCCAAGTTCCGTGGGACTGCTGAGCCCAAATCAATCAACACTCACATGCACTCTGTGGTGTGCCCCATGACAGGCATTACGGCAGAGCCTTTGGTGCCACTGGATTGTGGCTGGGCCAGGGCTGAGCCTGCCAGGCACATGCTGCACAACTGCTACAGAATGGGGACCAGGGTCTGCATCCCAAATGCCAACAGCCCAATGCCACAGGAATGGGCAGAGTGAATGACTCCAGCTGTGCCCTTCTCTCTCTAGCTCCTATGGACCATGTGGGGAGAGGGTGCCAGGCTCACAGTGAGCGGTATTGCACTTTACTTTGTGAGACGTCCCATTCATAACCACGACGACATCAGATGGGATTTCCCTTCTTGCTAAAGGGCAGGATCTGGCCCTGAGCTGCTAACCTGCTCTGGAGGAGTCCTTAGCAGGTGCTATGGGGCAAGCAGGGTACCCTGCCTGGGTGCAGATGGGGGGGAAAGTGGGACAGCCCTGGTGCTTTGGGACTACCCTGCATGGAAAGAAGAGAGGAGGGAGGACTCAAGGTGAGTCCCTTGCCCCTGGGCAGAGACCTCAGGAAAGAGGGAGGCAAGGACAACCTTCCTAAAGCCTCGTGAGGGGGACGAGCTAGTTCGGGATGCATGTGGCTGCAGGCCTGGGGAATTGCACGTGTGGAAGTACCATCCCCGGGGAGCATCCCTCCCAGAACCCCAGGAGCATCTCTCGCACCTCTATCCGGTCGATTCGGTCCTGGAGGGTGCGGACAGCCTCCTCCAGCTCCCGCACGGCGGGCGGCTCGTCGGGAGGGTGGCCCATGGTGCCGGGGCGCGGGGCGGCGCGGAGCCCGGCGGCGGCGGGGGTGCTCCGCAGGCCGCCCTCGCAGCGGCTGAGCTTGCCGGTGAGCTCCCGGATGGTCTCCTGGTCCATACGGATCCGCTCCTTCTGCTCCAGCGCCGTGCGGCGCAGCTGGGCCGCCGCGCTCCGCAGCGCCAGCAGCTCCTCGGGGCCGGCGGCGCTGCCGGCGGTGGTGCCGGTGCCGGTGGCCGGGCACTCGGTGCTCAGCGGGGTGCAGACGAAGCGGCTGAAGAGCGGCGGCCCCCCCGGCAGGCGCGGCCCGGCGCTGGCCAGAGCCTCGGCGGGGCCGTGCAGCGCTCCCAGC